>JAPMOB010223423.1:0-18767 GCA_029875015.1 Lepomis gibbosus | reverse complement strand
CGTGAAGTCGGGGTACAATTTTTTTCTCCGAGTTCACAAGTAGGAAATCCGACTTCAAGTGGCGTTCCGGGGTACTTTTCCTAGTTGGAGGTCGGAAATTTCCCAGTTCCGAGATGCCGGGAACGCAGCATAAATACTAAATTTTTCCAATTTGTGAGCAGATGATAGCAAGGTAGAGGAGGAAGAGAGTCGTTTAATAATGGCTTTTGTGGAGTTTTTTTGTTCACTGCGTCTCCGTCTACAGCAGAACTGTGACAACACCTGCTCTAGAGTGACGTTAAAGTTGCATCAACTTCGTCCTGATTGTCCAAACTGAGGTCGCATTTAGAAAGACCCGATCGGTATCGGATTTGGACCACATATGAAAGTGGCCCAAATCCGAACTGGAAAAGATCAGATTCCATGAGACTTGGCCTGTTATAAAAATATCAGATCTAAACACATATGAGCAAAAAAATTGTATTTGGGTCACTTTGGCCTGCAGTCTGAACGTAGCCTTTGAGACGCGGGTCACATAATGCTTAAGAACATTTGCTTTGATAGTTATGCGAGTAAGAGGAAGATGAAGAACTTTTTCAGAATTGTTTAACATAACTCTGCATGGCATGTTACTCACAGCAATAATGGCCAATTTGTGTTGAACATTTCAATGGTTGATTGAAGTTTCAACATTAAAAGATGTGGAACTAATTAAGTGCCAAAAAAAGGAGGATGAATAATGAGAAGAACATAGGTTGTGAATGAATTCTAGCGTTCACACCAATTAAAAACAGTTTGTAGCTTGAGGGGCAAAACAGACATTTGTAATTAGAACGCTTTTGAAAAGCAGTGTTTGTAAGCAGTGTATAGTTTTTCACGCAAAAACCTTGGGTTATTGACAGCGCATCAAAAAATCTGTAGTAAAGTTTACTCTACCCATGTATAAACCTCACAACCAGTGGGATGTGACATCAAATTTCTATACACAACAACAGTGCTGCAATGATACACTGATGATACACATGATAAATGACATATACTGGCCAGCTCAAGACCTGGGGCCTCAGGTATAAAAGACTGCCCAGCTTTCATTCTGAAAGATGGCATGCGCGGTAGTAGTGCTGGACAATAAAATAACAATAATTATCGCGATATAATTTCTTTCAATACACAATATAACAAATGTTGAATAAATATTCAATAAATGTTTGATTTAATTCACTTAAATCATACACAAATTAGGACCACTGTTTGGCAAAATCAGCCTTTAAACTTAAGAAATAACGATTTGGTACTTATCGTGATATATATCGAAAGATATGAAACTTTTTATCGTGATAACATTTTTGGCCATATTGTCCAGCCCTACGCAGTAGGTACGCACAGAAATATTCACATGTATAAAAGCAGGTGTACGCCAGGTCCTGCGCTCTTTTCCTTTATACATCCCAATCAACGTGAAACTGAGCGCACATGCACGAGCCACATGCCCCGCCTTGGCCCCTCCCATAAATTACTATGCAAATGAACATAAATACAAGTCAAATCCCAAAGGTCCAAATAAAAATGGTCAATCCTGCTGCAAAACATGTGAAAAAGAAAAACTATACTTAGTGCAAGGTGAAGGTGCTGATCACCTGAAGTGGAGGAGAGAAGAAATATTTTATTTTATGATTTGAACTCTTGAATGAGCAACAAGCGCAAAACGACAGTGTCAGTGTCACAATAGCAGACAGTGCAGCTCAGAGACTCATAATAACCGAAATAAAGAAATTATTGTCTCATAAAGTCGATGTCAAAAAAGACGGGAAAAAAGTTTTTCTGATACAGAAATCAAGGTGATTGTGAGGTGGAAATTAGAAAGTACATATTGTTTAATGCAGCTTGTTCACAAAAAAAAGACAGAGACTTTAATAAAATTATCTTATTCTAAACAAAGACTTTAGATAGGTAGGAAAGGTAAACACTATATATTGTTGATCACATCAGACACACACCTGTCACCTGGCAGAAACAGTGGTTATACTATACCTACTTGTATTTGTACCGGGATGGCACGGCTCCACCAGTTTGGTCTGTCTAATTCTGGACACAGATCCAAGCGGACGACTCTAGGGAATCTAAATCGAAGAATTAGCCAGTCATCGTGGTGAGCCAGGAAATCTTCATGGACATTCTGTAATCCTTCCACTCACGTATTCCTCTGCAGTGCCATACTGAGCCATGCAGCATTACGCATGAGTGTCATGCAGTATTTATATGTTTACAGCAAATGTACAGAGTAGGCTTCGCACCTTGTCAAAATGATGTCTTCAGTCAGTGGTATGCCCCACCCTGGGCGATCCTTTGAAGATGGAGGTTTGACAGGTGAACACATTTTTTAACATCGGTTTTGTTATGTTTGGCCTGCATCATCATGAGGACTGATGATGAGGATGGAGAGTAGCAATTGTGTGAGAGCTGTCACTGGCTTTATTTCCAGACATTTTTAATTTAAACAGTCCATATGTGCAAGTGGTGAAGATGTGCTGGTTGAGGTGAGAATGCAGATCTGTTTCTGTGCCACCGCGGTGTCTCAGTGCGCTCTGTGCGATTTTACGCACAAAAACTAAACTGACAACTAAATATGCACAGAGGATATAATTAAAAACTACAGACACTTTGTTGTGCAGTTCTTTAATGCTATTTGATGTTATCTCAGATTTTTCGATGATGATAATTCCATCTGTTAGTTGAGTTAATATCGAGGAAAGGTGATCCTGCATCCTGCCACCTGACATTATCCTGGCTTTAGGCTGGTAGGTCTACAACTGACCATGAGTGTCTGTGGCATATGTTCCAGCCCTCTCCTCTGTGCTCCAGGTGGGCTGATGAAATATTTAGCGGATATTGATTTCAAATTTGAGTTTGCCCTTGGCTTATTTTATTTCTTTTACAATTGAGTCAGAAACAAGTTTTTGGAGGGTCCGCACATTCTCACAGCAGCTCAATAGTTTGCGCCAATTCTATGTCGTAGAAATAAATAATGCTTTACTTTTTATTTCTTTTTGGTCACAAGTTCACTATATTGTGCATTTAATACATATAGAATAAGGCTGGGAATATATTCCCTCTTTATTTTATTCATACTCTCTCGCTTTTCCTCATTTCTCCATCTGTTTGAATTCCAGTCACTGAATATGCAGTGGAAATAATTAAAGTGTATGGCTTTGAAATAGAGATAACCCCACTGCATATGCTTTGTTGTGAAACTCTTCAATCACCTGCAGTGTAAATTGGATACCATAAGGTGACAAATAGAAATTTAAAACAATGTACAGCAGCTGTTTCCTTGCATTTTGTTTTTTCTTCCACTGTTTGTTTAATATTCTAGGCAGATTTTTCATTTCCTATACAAATACTCTAGATGCTGTGCTTTTGTAAAAAGTAGTGGCTCAGATTGTTTTCACAGTTCCTTTGGTGTAAATTAGCTGGAGCTTCAACTATGAATCCCTGAATTGCAACATTAAAAGGTATGTGCATGTCCTCCTAATCATTATCAACTTGATGGATAACTCTTGTTTTTTTTTTTTAGAGCTCCTGGCTGTTGTAACAATGTCGGTATGTTCGTTGGAGTCATGTGAGGCCAAAATCTGAACGACTGACTTTGGCTTTGTCACCAGGCCAGATGCGTTTGTTCAATATCCTGTGAAGGAATGAAAGAACATTGTAAGTGAGGGATAAGTGGTGTCTCAGCCCTTCTCCCCTGTTGAGAGAAGGTTCCTCTATTCTGGTATGACTTCATTGACTCCTCTTTCGAACAATCTGTCCTCCCTGTCAATAGGTTCATTGTTGTCATCGAAAGCGTGTCCCTTGTCCTTTAAATGAAAGTAAACTGTGTCTTGACCTGAAGTTGGCCCTTTTATGTTGAGCCAGGAGTTTATAGAGGTTGTTCAGTTTCCCAAATATATACTGTAGGTCTGTGCTTTCCTGCATTAGACAGCATACACCGGATTGCTTTTCTTATGTATATGTGTGTGTCCTCCTGAGCTTCTTTGATACTCCAGACATGTATAGAATCACAATGTTGTTGTGTTTACTCTTCTTTTCTTTATCACCTGTATTGTTGGTGTACTTCCCGGATCTTGTGGCTGTTTTCACAGAGGTCTAGTTTGAATATCCACAAGCATTAAGTGCAACCCTCAGGTGTTTATGCTCCTTCTCTTGGGCTTGGGCACTTGTTGGTATGTTGTAATCAGCTCTTTTGTGCAGGGTTCTGATAACCCCTAGATTATGCTCCACTGGGTGGTGAGAGAGTAAACAAAGAGTAAACATTTACAATTAGTTAGAAAGTTGTGGAATTTCAAAAAGGGCAATTAATGAGGATGGAGCCAGGATATATTAGATACAATAAAAAGGGTGTCTAGTGTATTTATTACATGTTTGGTTTAGATAAGCCCCTAAAGACTGTTATGGAATGGAAGCCATATGGAATGGTATCATAAATATTTGAATCAAGAAGAATCAATCACAATTCATTTATACGGAGGGAAAAACCATTATAATATCTACATTGTAGGTTAAACTACAGTGGCTAGCCCAACTGTCTTAATAGGCAAAATCACCTAAATGCTATGACCTGCTAAGTAATCCAGCCATCATCCCTACTTATCTAGTTCCACTAGTCTTACAAATAGGTACTAGTTATATCAAAAAACTTTGAACCTTATTTTCTGATGTAGTGCACCTTTTAAAGTGTCCTTGAATCATAGCCTCACCCAAGAAAGATCCGATACTCTGCAGCATGACTCAGCCTTAAGTCTACAATGTATCTGCCCAAGTTAAACAATAGTGGGTGGCCAAGCTGGTTTCTATTATGGTTTAGGCTGCAGCATGACTTTTACCAATGGAAAAATAAAATAAATGCATAAAAATGAAAATCAGGTTGCTGGCACTGCTGGAACTGGGAATCACGTTATCTTGCATGTGTGGCCCTCAGGGCTTGGAACCCAAAAAATCTGAGTGATTTCAATAGGGTTGCCAGCACCACTGGTACTGGGAGACACGTTGTCATGCATGTGTGGCACCTGGCCCCAGCGGGTGTTAACTATAGGCAAGACTTGACCATTCTGATTCAACTTACTTTGTCGGGGACAGCCCTACAAGAGATTGAACCTGTTGTATTTGAAGACACAACTCACTTACTAAAAAGTAATTTCCAGCCATAAAGGGCGTTTACACCCATGAATGACCTGACTAAAACTGGCAATCTGCACCAAACTCCGCATGAGTTGGCCTTTCAGTTTTGCAAAATTAAAAATGGTCATAGGATCTGTTTCCCGCACATAACAGCAATGTGTCATCTGTAAGGACTCAAATAAATATGTAAGAAAGCATCTAAGGTCAATACCAGTCAATCAGAAAAGAGGGAAATATAATTACACTTTTAAAATGCTGAAAATTTTCAAATTCTGCCAGGGGCAATTATTTATCTCAAATGCAAGGACCAACCAGGGTTTTCATTGGAAACATGCTTTTACTAGATATTCTTTTATTTTTAATTTTCCAATTTTTTCCAAATGTAAAATAATTTTTGCAATTACCCGTCTTACCTGTTTTCTCATCTGCTTGCATTTGATTTGCTATTGATGCTCTAAAATTGCTCTAAACCCTTCCTTGTTGTCTTGGTAAATTCAGGATAATGTACCTTTCTATAGCACTAAAGCAAGTCAGTCATGTTGGATGGCTCTGTTGGTTGGCCGTTTGGTTGGTCGGTAAGTCAGTCAGTCAGTCCACCGCTTTGGTCCCGACTGAATATTGCCATAAAAATTTGGAATAAACATTCACAATCTCCAAAGAATTAATCCTAACGAATTTGGTGATTGCCTGACCTTTCCTGTAGCGGCACCACGAGGTTAACATTCTATGTCTCAACAATCACTGGATGCATTGCCATGTAATTTGGTACACAAATTCATTGTCCCCTCAGTTTAAACTGTAATAAATTTGGTAATCCCTGAAATTCTCATCTGGTGACATCAGGCCAACATTTTTAAGCGTCCAATAATCAAGCATAGCATTAGTTCAGGCAGGAATCGAAGTCAAGCTCCGCTCATTCCAGCATATCAGCTGACAGCAGTGTTCTTCACCAGCACATCAGCTGACAGCTCTGCTGATTCCTATCTTACCATTCATTGGCAAATTCCAGACAATGCACCTATTTAAGCTGCCGTAACCAACCCACCTGTCCTCGCTGCTTCCTGTGCAAAAAGCTCATAACCCACCGCCACCCCAGCTCCACCTTTCAGGCTACATCTGATAGGGATGCACAATGATTAGCATATCATAATAGAATCAAACATGCTAACATGCGCCTCCACACTGTCGCGCCCTGGGCGTCATGTCGCTGTGCATGGATAGAGCCACACAGAGGCAGCTAGCTCCTGTCCTCCTTCCCTCTGTGTCTGCGTGATTCACTGCAGGCAACAATGTTCAGATTGAAGCTACATGGCAATCTAAGTTTAACAGATTACAGACCGCTTTCATTTAGCTCTTTGTATATCTAGCTTTGCCAAGCTAGTGTTAGCAAGGTGTGCTTATAAAAAACATGGAGGATGAGAGACGTGGATAGAGCGGATCAATTAACCCCATCTACATGTTATGCTCGTTTAATGGATGTAGCAACAAAGTCTTCTTTTACTCTTGAGGTTTTGTTGAACATACTGCAGTAGCTTAGCTTCACTTCATGCCCACAACCTATCTCTGCACTTGCCACTGTGCGTGTGAGCCTGCATGTGTGTCTCTCTGCCTTGGGCTTTCCATGTATGCACTTAGATGGGCAGGGAAATGCTCTACCTAACTTATGCCTTTTCCACATAGGCTCGTGGAAAGGCATAGAGGTGTGCTCTTGTTGCCTCATGCTTTCCACATAGGTATGTGGAAGGGCGGGGAGCTGCTCTTGATGCTGTGGAAATATGTGAAGGTTTTTAACTGTGTTTTTACTTTCTGGACAAGGAAGTCTACTCCTGAGTTAAACTTCTGAACTGGCAGCCTGCAGTTATGTACTATAAAGACAAAGATGATGCACTACAGGACCATTAAACAGTCCTCTTTACATACTGGCAGTAAATGTTGCCCCCATATGTCACAAAATAACTTGTCTGTTTATGTATTACTGTGCTGCTAAACACACACAATTAGTGTTTGGAGTTATTGAACTGGTCAAAAAAGGGCTGAATTATCACAGAAATGAAACCATCTCTCCCTGACAGACACTTATATTGTGACTGTTATTGATGTGGTCTTTCTTTATAACAGATTTTCACATAATCCACCCCCTGATTCCTAACAATCCCTCTCTACTTTGCACCAATCAGAGCAGAAAATTGTAATAAAATAAAATAAAATTAAAAAAAACTGTGCCAGCATCTGTCACAACAGCATACAGGAATGTGTGTTCTAATATACTAAAATAGAAATGCATCAATAAATAAAAAGCAAGACAGAAAAAAAACATTTCCTGCATATGACGGGAGCATTGAGCTGTCAGTAAGGCGGTTTAGGAAGGAAAGGATAAAGGCAACTCTAAGCTTATTAAAACATGAAGGTGTTGAATAGCCAGATTATAAGAACTCCTCCCTAATTTCACGAGCAAAGCAGAAACAGTGCCGTCAGTGTAGACCAGATACGCCGCAAACTGGTTTTAAGCTTCTATCACCATTCAGCAGACCACTCTTCATTTGCATTATCTTTTTCACACCAGTTAGAGTCAAGAGGAAAACACTCAAGGCATCTTTTTCCCCTCTTTGACTTGGTTTGGTCCATTTTTGTCTATTTGTTTCTCTCTTTTGCAGCCTCACCCCGCGTCTCCTCTGTCTCAACATCTATATCAGATGTTTCAGCAGCAAGCTGGTGCTTCACTTAGCTCTGTCTATACCTGGAGGCACAGATGTGAGCAGCAGCAATAACAGGGACAAATAATTGTGGAAAACTTTTGTTGCACTTTTGGTGAAGTGAAAGACTGGAGAACTGTAGCTTCGGGGATCCCACAGTACCATCCATCATGGTTACATACCCTCAAAACCTTTAAACACAACATTATGCTTTGATTTGATTGTACTCGGTCTTGGCATTTTTGATAAAAGCTTAATATGCACAAGGATTCTACAATGTCTCGTTATTTTCTATCTGCACATGAAGAACACCCTACGTTCTGTAATTATAATGTGCCCGTTCTCAACCCAGGAGGTAAAATTGGCTACCCATGCTTTGTCAGGCTTTGGCAAAGGATAGTTGGCCCATTTGATGGCTGAGATGAGAACGTGTTGTTATACTGTATATGAATAGACTGCCAAAAATGTGGTACATACAGTCATGTTCCTCTTTAGTCTGATAAGGTCAGGTCATATGTGTCCAGTAACTTCCATCATCCTCAGCTGTATGTTGTGTTCAGTGCCAATTAGCACATAATAAGCTAAAATGTGAACATGGTAAATATTCTGTCTCCCTACAGAATGTTAGTATTGTCATTATTGGCATGTTAGCATGCTGATGTTAGCATTTGGCTCAAAGCCTTGCTGTGCTTCATGAAGCTGCTACTGTCGTGGTATATTTTTAGTCTTGTGATACGTGCTGCTTGCTGTGCACCAATTTGTTCAGAAACCAGAGTTCTTAGTCATTGTAATTTTTGTTTTCTCCTTTTTCACCTAATTGGGGATGTTGTGATGCATTGCAGTCAGCATCACTGCTAAATGATATTTTTGGCCTAAGGAGTGTATAGACAGACATGTGCAGCCTTTCAGATATATGTTGTCGCCCGCTCCTCTTTTGGACAAAGACATTGGTGGTGGTAAGTGCTATTTTCCCTGTCCCAGTCAGTGAAATGGCATTTATGACATGAGGAACAACGCACAGTTTGACACACTGTAACCACTCTTCAAGAGTATGCAGCATGTCATTCACAGCTCTTTAAAATTCTGATGGAACATTTGCTGTTTTGCGCCGTTATTTTTCTGAATCCAATGGAAGTATGGGGATTGCATTTATGTAAATGTGAATGCAATCTTATGTTGTGTGTGTGTGTGTGTTTTTGCGTGTGCACTTTGCTGTTTGTTTGTCTGTTCTTAGCCATTTGTTAACTGTGCATGTGTGGTTGTATTCATGTGCATGGGTTATGTCCAGATGTTTGTTTCTTTGCATGTGGAAGAAAAATCTGAATAGACCAATCTGCCACCATCAGGGTTTGATGTTTGCTAGCTACATGTTCACAAATTCAATTATAGTTGTATGACATTTGCTTTCATACTTTTCATACTTTTCTACACTTATTTCATATTTTTTTTCACGCGTTATTGCCATATTACCTATAACAGAAATAAAGTCAGTGGTAAAGGAAGCTGGGGTTTTGGATTAATAATAATAATTAGGCCATAAGTCCAATCCAATGGTAATGCAAAGGTGAAATTAAATGAGGTGCTTGCAATGAGGTAACTGTCACCTGACACATGTGAGGGAGTGCATGAATGCCGAGCAGACATGGGCTCCCATGGTGAGGTGACAAGGACATCAGCAGTGGAGTAGCGGAGGGATGGTGAGGTAGGTAGGTGCCAGGTCGTGGAGGGCTTTAAATGTGAGGAGTAGGGTACTGTAATTCAGTATTGCACAGAGAGCCAGTGATATTTGATGAGAGTAGGTGTGAGATGTTCAGATGATCTGGTGTAGCTGAGGATTCTTGCTGCAGAGTTCTGAACTAGTTAGAGTGTCTGTCGATGGAGAGTTTTTGGGGATGCTGGTGAGAAGAGTGTTTCAATAGTCTAAACAGGAAGTGACAAAGGCATGGATAAAGGTTTCTGTGCTGGAGAGTGAGAGAGCAGGTCGGATTCTTGAGATATTTTAGAGGTGGAAAAAAAATGTTAGGGTTAGGGTGAGGGTTTTCATGTATGATTCAAAAGACAGGCTGTTATCCAGGGTGACAGGGTGAAGCTTTTTACTTTTGATGAGAGATAGACTGATAAACTATCAACATTGATAAGGAAGTTTTGCTGCTTGGAGATGCTGGATTTGGAACAGATATAATTGAACTTTGTTTTGTTGCTGTTAAAGAGCAGTTGATCTTAGGCAATCCCCCCAGCCTGATCAACAGATCCAGACACCACAGCAGGTGCAGTGATTGTCCAGAGGAAAGGGAAGAGTGCAGGAATAGAAGCCTTGTTGGCCCAGCTTGGACTTATGGCTGCTATTAAAGATCTAAAAAGTGGGCTCAGGTTGGCCAGGCAACAGAAGTCAGGGAGTGTTGTGCCCACATCATTACAGAGAGCTTAACATCCCTGATCAAGCTCTTGCCGAGCGGACCGTGTCCTGAGCTGACAGTATCAGAGCGAGTAATTTTTGTGCCTAAACCTAACCAACCATTAACCAAAACTTGTCACATCATAAAAGATTTATTTTCTATAGTAATTGTTTAGGAAGGCACTGACAAATGATGTTGTCCTACAGATAAGGGCATCAGATGAGTTCTGTGTCGTTCTAGAGGGCATGGACTAACAACCTTTTTTGTTGTTTCATATAGGAAGTCTTGTTGCAACATGATGAGTCGCAGATAAAATAATAATTTTATGGTTACGACGTCAGACAATATAAACAAAAACTGACTAAGACTGGATCCAAGGATCAAACCACCAACCGCTCTCCCTCCCATAGCCATTTGCAGCCCCGGCCCATCGACCGCTTTAAGCTTAAACGGCTGGAAAGCCAGGTAAGACTGAGTGATCCAGGCATTAGTGTCCCTTTATACGATGGAGCAGCTGGAGGGGGCATGGTCCGAACAGATGGTTAATGGGCACCCCAACAGGTAATACTGCAGGGCCTCAAACACACACTGTATAGCAACGGGCTCCTTTTCTATCGTGCAATAACGTGCCTAACTCTGGCCGACACCTTGCATCTGCTGAGACAGCAAAGCCCCTAACCCCTGTTCAAAGCATCAGTCTGCAAAACAAAAGGGAGAGAGAAGTTAGGTGTCGGAGGCTCCCTACAGAGGGCTCACTTAACCTTCTCAAACCCCAGCAGGCACTGCTCCATCCACTGGACTGGATCTGAAGCACCCTTTCGGGTGAGACCAGTGAAGGAGCTGGTCAGCTCTGCAAAATTTGGGATGAACCATCTGTAGTAGCCTGTCAGCCCCATGAACTGTCTCACCTCTTTTTTAGATTTGGGCTTTGAGCAGGCTGCAATCGCTGCTGTCTTATCTACCTGGAGACGCTCCTGCCCACCACCGAAGGATAACCAATCCATACAGAGTAGATAAAGCCACTTTTTCCTTGGACTCTAGGAAAAAGGGATTTTGCTGTAAAACATCATTCACCTTGCGAAAGTCCACAAAGAACTAGATGCTCCCATCCCTCTTGCCCACAAGAATGATGGGACTACAGCAGGCAATGCAGGACTCTTATAGTTTATCTATATTAGTCCCATCTTCAATATATATACACTTCTTGAATATTTGGATCACTTAGAAACCAAGATGGAACATCTGAAGGGGTTTCATCCTGAAAATAAATAAATTTGTTCACTGCAAACAGGCTAGATAGATCACAAAGGAGTGAGGCTGGATTTACAGATTTTGAAACCTCAGGCCCCAGCTCATCCCTTTCCTTTACCACAGACACCAGAGACACAGGTTTGTACATTCTCAGAGCCAACCTTCGCGGACTGAGCCTTGGTTTCAGGAATGAAGCCACCTTCTTATTTAGGATCGAGACTCACTCTCCAGACAGCGAAAGACAGAGTTGCAGGGAATCCTGAAGACAAAGCAAATGGGTGTTAGGTGTATACTGGCAGGCACACAAACAATCTGACAAGCAGGTAAGATAAGGCAGGGACTTGATGTTAATGTTGGCACTTGATGTTGGCACTGCTTGTGTCCAAAATTAACTATTTGACATGAAGACCTCAGGGACAGGTAGATGAAAAAAAACTTTTTTTTTTACTGACCAAAATAATTAATCTTTTGTGTGTTGCAAATACATTTGTGTCAGTAAATCTCATTAGGATAACAAAGGAATATGTCCATCCATCATCAACCGCTTATCCTGCATACAGATTCGCTGGAGCCTATCCCAGCTGGGCCACACATAGACAACCACTCACACCTAAGGACAATTTGGGAAACACCAATTAACCTACCCTGCATGTGTTTGCATGGTGGGAGGAAGCCAGAGCACCCGGAGAGAACCCATGCGGACACAGGGAGAACATGCAAACTCCACACAGAAAGGCCAGGGCAACCGGGGTTTGAACCCATGATTACCTTATGAATGGCAGGTGTGTAGGAGAGCCAGGACAGGGAGCAGTAGAACAAAAGGGAGCGGCCCACAAACAGATAAAGAGCGAGAATGAGCGGACAGACAGAAACACACCTACAACCATCCTAAAAAAATAAATAACAGTCAATCCATTCAAGCAGGAGTTGAAGGCAGGAGTCATGGAGGAGGGGTCGTGACAATCATACATAATGTTACTGTTAATGTTGTAATTTGTCCTACTTCTTACATGGATGTTGCCAAGAGATAGTAAATAAAGCTAGAATGCAAAGTTTCTGACCATATTTTTTTATCATTTAAACATGACTGACTGCACTCAGCTTCCTCTTTTCTAAGGAATTTCTCAAATTCAGCACGGGGTTGAAAACTTTTCAAAAAGGCCTTGGAACACGCTGACTCATGCAGTTCTTGCAGATTTTTCAGTAGAAATTTACACTTTGAAGATTCCAGTTCCATCTCTTATCAGAAGAAGCTCTTCTGGGATCTGACCAAAAGCCACTGTTATGTATTGAGGTGTTTTTTTGTTGTTTCTTTTTAGGGGTGTGTGTGTGTGTGGGGGGGGTACCTTCCTGTTAGCTTGAATAGGTCTTGACAGTCTCTGTTTTTGTAATACTGTATACCACTGTAAGCAAGCAAGTCTGTTTACTAAGAGTTTCTGGTCAAGATAACATATCACCATACAACTAAACTTTGGGTTGCCGATGGGCACAACACAAGAGAAAGTAATGAAAAGACAGGCATGTGTTTGTGTGAGTACACGTGTGTTTGTGTCTACACTCTTCCTGTCTCTAGGTTTTTGGTCTTCCTCTCTTCTTTCATGGCTGCTCATCCTGCTGTTGTGGCAGCACAGCTTGAATCTTCAGCTTCGTCTCCTTTTCTCTTACTTCCTCAAAGCCTGGGAAAGATCGATAAGCCAGCATGCACATAGCTTGATGAGCCAGCCTAAGAAGTGTCTTTTGGGAAACTTTACGGGGTAGCTGGCTCGCTGCCGTGTACCTGTTATCCCATAATTCCTGGTGCCGGCAGGGAATTAAGGAGACATGGTAGGGATAAGGTACAACCACATTCAATTCATAAAGCTTAGGAGTTTCTTTGAAATTCAGATTTATTTTTGGCTTGAGGAGGTAGTCAAGTGAGTTAAGAGGTAAATGAGAAAGATAAATCATTACCAGATGAATTAGAGCATTTACATATAACAAACCCTGTACTGCTAGAGTCTGCCAAACACACTGAATGCTCACTGACTCAATATACATTTTACAGCAGTTGGCCCACAGGCAAGGCAGTCTGTAATTTTTACTTTCTCACATTTCTGTGATTGTCACTATTATTAAATTTGTAATTCTTCACAAATCTTTAGTAACATTTGGTAAGATTATACGTTTTTTTTTTTTTTTTTTTAATTTGTGTAGTTTTAAAGAATGATTAGAATGATTAGCATGATGTATGGGGAGAGTGCCAAGTAATACAGGGTATAATTGGCACAGTCTGCTGAGGACTTAAAGAGGTGGTATTATGCTTTTGGCTTTTTCCCTCTCCTTTATTGAGTTAGATTGCTTTTTTGTGCATGTAATAGGTTTGCAAAGTGAAAAAGCCACAGAAACCTCTGCTCTGAACTGCCTGAAAACAGTAGTCCTGCCGCTTCCCTTTCATTCCTGTGACGTCACAGGGATGAAAGCTAAATGTGCCTCATGTAACATTCGCCAAGCGGCTAGTCCGACATGCCCTTAAAAACCCAGGTGGAAAAAACACTGAGCTGCAGCACACAGCTCTCCTCTCCCTTCCAAACACTAGCTACCCTCCAGGCAGTCAATGGACATAATATTGTTACTGTGATGTAGAGACAGAGCTCAGTTAAAACTTTATAAACTTTAACTGAATGAAAATACTTTTGTTACAGATTAATAACTCACCACTCTGAAACGCTTGCTCCAGTCCATGTTGCCAAACTGGTTGGTAACAGCTACAGCTGAATCGAAGCTGTTTAGTGCTTCTTGCTGACCTGCCCTTCTCTGCTTCTGATTGGCTGTTACCGGCTTTTTGCTGACTCGCCCGTCTCTGCTTCTGATTGGCTAGTAGTCCTTAACTAGGAAATCCCAACAAAGATCATTTAGAGACAAGGTGTATGACTCCATAGCTAAAACAAAGCCTTCAACACAGGGTGAAAAGAGGAGCTGCAGCAATGTGCAGTATGAAAAAAATATGGTGTATTTTTTTAAATTAAACCATGTAAACATGTTTTGGTACAACCCCTAAATAGGATTTTGAACCTGAAAATGAGCATAAAAGAAGAAGTTGGGTAACACAAAGAGCTACTTTCAAATGACTGTGTAAAGTTAAATAACCAAAAACCAGGTTTTATGAAATTTTCAAAACATGTCTATAGACACCCAGCCTATCCTCCAGGGGAAAAAATTATCATAATCAGAAGGACAAATCATGCTTTAATGTAACTCCTCCTGTGTCAGACAACAGAATGTACAAATATACTCTCACTGGCCACTTTATTAGGTACAAACAACAAAACAACTAATCAGCCAATCACTTGGCAGCAACTCAGTACATTTAGGCTTGTAGACGTGGTCAAGACAACTTGCTGAAGTTCAAACTGAGCATCAGAATGGGGAAGAAAGGAGATTTAATTGATTTTGAACATGGCATGGTTGTTGGCACCAGACAAGCTGGTCTTCAGTATTTCAGAAATTGCTGTTCTACTATGATTTCATGCACAACTATCTCTAAGGGTTTACAGAGAATGGTCAGAAAAAGTCTGATGAGTCTCGATTTCAGCTGTGACATTCAGATGGGAGGATCAGAATTTGGCAAACAACATGAAAGCATGGATTCATCCTGCCTTGTATCAACATTTCAGGCTGGTGGTGGTGATTTAATGACGTGGTGGATATTTTCTTGGCACACTTTGGGCACCTTAGTACCAATTTAGCCTGAGTACAGCCTGAGTATTGACCCTTTATGACCACAGTGTGACCACAGCCCCATCTTCTGATGGCAAATCATCTCAAACTGGTTTCTTGAGCATGAAAATTAGTTCACTGTACTCCAATGGCCTCCACAATGACCAGATCTCAATCCAATAGAGCAACTTTGGGATGTGGTGAAACAGGAGATTTGCATCATGGATGTGAAGCTGACAAATCTGCAGCAACTGTGTGACGCTACCATGCTGAAAGTATGCCACAAAGAATAAGGGCAGTTCTGAAGGCAAAAGGGGATGCAACCTGCTCCTAGCAAGGTGTACTTTAATAAAGTGGCCGGTGTGTTTACATATACAGTATATATATAAATGGTCAGGGTACTCAATTCTGGTCATATTTCAATGGTCATATTTCCACAGACCAGCTGTCAGATTATGTCACACAGATCATTGTCGTGCTTCTCTCCATTCAAAACAACTTTTGTGAATGTTAACAAAAAGGGTGACAATAAATAAAAATAAGAATGACAGACACTTCTGAAACACCACCCACTTGATTTCTTATACAATTCTGTTATATGACCTCTTGCCATCTTTTAAGACGTATAGAAATATTCTGCATGGAAAAACTATGTGTCTAGTTATGTTTTTTACACAAAGTAATATGAATAGGAATCTATTGAAAATATGTTTGTTTACTGAAAACCCCATTCAGACTAGTTCTGATATTACAAAATCTTGCTTGTATGCATATGGTAAAGTGAGATTTAAGGTAAGCAGATGGAAAACAACCTTTCTTGTGTCAAATTTACAGTGGCCCAGATGTGTCAAGGCAAATACAAAATCCACAACACAAATACAAAAGTCAAAACGCCAATATAAAAGCCACAACACAAATTCAAAAGCCACATGTATACAAGCAGCCATATATGTTTAGTAACAGCGGATTACTTCAAATGGTATGTCTATACAATAGTACAGAGGCAGTATGGCTGTTTTGCATTTAACAGGTCCAGATTCGAACGCTGGATAGAACAGATTTTATAATGTTACTTTTTTCCACATTATAGTGTCTGCCAAATGAGTAAATGTACATGGAGGAGGAATGTTCTTGTCCGTTTGATGAATAAGTAATACGTTGTTCTGGTGCAGTCTGTGCAGATTAGCTTCAGAAATAGACTCAAAATGCAAGGAGTCTCTGGTTACCACGGAGACGACTTTAAACATTTCATTCATTTCATATTTTAATGTCATCTCCTTAATATAATTGTGCTGGTGTTTACACAGACCTATACAGTATGTTTGCAACATTATGGAACGCATACAGTTGGAGTTATAATCTGACGATCAAGGAAATTAGCCTACTTTTATTTTATTTAAAACCCATGTATGTTCCACACATGCCAGAGTTAAGCCTGATTTATTGTGACACTGTACGATTTCAGCCCGTGGCCTTTTATTATGGCCAGCCTAAGACACACCTGTGCTATAGCCATGCATCTTGATATGCCACACCTGTGAGGTGGATGGATTAGCTTGTCAACGGAGAAGTCCTCAGCAACACAGATTTTGACAGATTTGTGAGCAATATTTGAGAGAAATGGGTCTTTTATGTACAAGAGAAAGTCTTAGATCTTTGAGTTCCGCTCATAATGAATGGAGGCAAAAACAAAAGTGTTGCATTTATAATTTTGTTCAGTATACGACCCATTTAATTGTATATAATGCACTTTTTTTAAGGAATGTTAAAATAAATAGCAACTGGACTTGGTTGAAGATACTTGAAGACATTTCATCCATCATCGAACAGATTTCTTTAGTTCTGAGGAACAGAAGACATTCAGGGTTAAACCCCAAGAGTTTAGCTATAGCATTTTTTGTAGACTTGATTGGCTATGTGGCTTTGCTCTCACATGGCCACCAAAGCCTGTCTTTAACAGATCATTGAACCTATTCAATAATCTTTGGCTTCAGGCCCAGCCCTCAATTAGATGTTTTATAACCAAACTGTGAATGCACACCAATTTCATGGATATATAGTAGGTGGTGTACTGGGGAAAACTGTAGCCGCATTAGAGTTTTTAATTTTACAGTCATATTGTGTTAGCACACAAGTGATAAAAATGATGAGAGTACCTGGGCAACAGAGGTACAGCAGGTAGAGCATGAAGTCAGAGCGATGATATAGCTGTGAACAGTGGACGGATGGGGAGTATTCATTCAGTTCAGTAATCCAGGTCCCTTCTCTCATTACTGGATCAACAATAAAACCACATTCTGAAATTGATCCCCCCCAGGTGACCTTGAGCCTCCCATCAGTTCCTCTTCAATTTGTTTTCATCTGCAATTTTGCCTGAGCCCAACCAGTGCTTACTTCACACTACATCAAAATGGCATGTAGGGGCACTACACCGTATCCCCCCACTGTGGAGAATGGAGGGGAAGAGGTGAAACAGAGATGGAGTGAGAGAATGAAAGAGACATGAGGAGAAAGAGAAAGGTGGAAGGTGAAAAGGGAGAGTGTGAATATTGAATGCTTAATGTAATTTCCTTTATCTGTGCATGTGTGTCTACACTTTGAACAGGATATCAGTGGCAGAAAAGATTAACAACTGACTTGTAATATGGATAATGGTATCTCTGTTACTGCCACTCTGGGCCCAGAGCACTCGTTTTAGCGCTATGTAACATTCAAATCCTGGGCAGGAAATCTATCGTTGACAATGGCATAATGCTTTACAGCACCATATCACACCTACAAAACTCTTCAGATAGCAAGCTATAAGAAGAAGCAAGAAGTATAGAATGCACAATGTAATTTCTTAAGAAGCTTTCTCTGTATTCTCCGTATGAATATCATTATAGATGCTTGCAAACACACCGGAGAATGAGTAGAAGAAGAAGATGAGGAAGAGGAAAAAGAAAAGAAGGAAGAAGATGAGGAAGAAGTCAGAGGACGAAAAAAAAAGAGTGACTGAGCAAGAGACTGCGATAAAAGTAAATATCGGACTGGCTTTTCCCCACTTGCGTGAGCTAAAAGAACTAAAATTGTTGTGAGACTGGACAGAATGGACCCAAATGCAACACTCAGAGGGAAGGAGGTTTATTGAGAGAATACAGAGGGGTTAGGGTTGAGGAGATGAGGTGGACACCGGGGAACGTGGACCGAGGAGCAGGCGAGGCTAGGTGCAGGGGGAGCCGGGAGGGTGCCATGGAGGAAGCCCGAGAGGTGAGGACCGGAGGACGAGCCCGGCTGACTGAACATAGGAGCGGTGCGAGTTAACCAGGTTGGGAGCAACGACGATCAGGCTGCGATGGAGTGGAGAACCGGGGTAGATATGCAGGCAGGGATGAGGTAGATTGCTGGCAGGTGTGGCAGGCAAAGGAGGTGGCTGACGAGATGCAGGTGCGGGTCGTTGGCTGGGCTCAGGAGCAGAGGGAGAGAGAGAGAGAGTAGAACCGTTCTTGTACCATGTACACAGTGACGTAATGACGTCGTTCGCTGGGCTCTCTAGTCAGTGGAAAAACAAACAGGTTCTGAGAAGGTTCGCAAG
>JAPMOB010223411.1:0-36318 GCA_029875015.1 Lepomis gibbosus | reverse complement strand
CAATGTACTTAACCTAAAATATGCAACATGCACAGTGATAAAGGTCAGTTATGGATTATTTGCACTTTGATTAAACTCTACCATGTAAAATTTTACTCTGGATACGGATGGACATATTAGACGGAAAACATTTGCAGTTTTTCATAAAGTGAACAGATGCGTGATGAACGTGTCTTTCTTTGAATAATTATAACTGACCTGCATTATTATCACGAACTAAATGTTCCAGAAAAATGTTCACATTTGTAACCCATTAAGCACTCTCAAATCTATTATGATCCACTGTATAACTTTGTTGGGTCAAATGGAATTTTTAATATGCAGAACTCTTAAAGAAATATTTGTCAGAGGTAACACTAAACCCAATAATATCATTCTTGTAATTTTGTGGCGCTTTAAGGTGCTGCAGCACAAAAATAATACAAAAAGTCCAGGGGAGAATACACTGTATATTTTTTTTTACGCTTCCATGGTTACATTTTCCTGTCAGGATGTTTTCTCTTGATCCTTCAGTGCTAAGGGGTGAACCAGCTACAGATAATATTATAGGTGAGGGGAAGAGTCACGAACACCATATATGTTCTTTGAATGCAGGAGTCAAACTGTGACCTATAACTGTGAAACTATAATCTTTCACAAAACCTCAACTCACAATCTGTTCTCTGGTTTCCACACTGAAGGCTTGATCTGAAGGACAAGACAGTAAACCTATTAAGCTATTTTGTGAGAAAGAGCCATCCTTTGTGTTTTCTATTTTTTGTTTTTTTAAACATTTTTTATTATTTTCCTTCTACAGCTCTATGTTTATCCCAGCACAAGCCAACAAACTGTATCAGCAGATACAGCTCTCCAACACTCGGCCTCCTAGTATATGACCAGAAACCAATTTCGGCAGGCAGCAATGAAGAAAAAAATGAAAAAAGAATCAGGCCAGTACTCCGGGGAGAGATAGAGGGGCAGAATGTAAACTTCCCTGGCAAGCCATCCCTAGTGGATTGAACTGTAAAAAGAAGCTCTAATGCTCACTTCAATACAAGATAAACTGAGCGGACAGTTTGCATTACCTGATTAAGTGAGCTGCATTACAGATTATGTACGGACTGCAAAATACAATGCATCACTCGTCATGCACTCGTAGAAATATGTTATTACTGTCCTCTTGGCTTGGAATACTGAATGTAGAAAACGTGTAATTCAACCAAATGTATACAGAATGTTTTATACACTATGTTTAATGTAATTAAATGTAAGACTGATTGCTTTAGATTTTTAATACATACTTCTTTCTCAGTTAGTTGGGAAGAAAGATATTCCTCTCATGTCTGTTCAGAAATATATTATAAGCTACTGCCTGTAGCATGTTAGCTTAGCACAAAGACTGGAAACAAGGGGAAACAACTAGCCTGGCTCTGTGGCAATGTTACACTGACAGCAATAGGAAGCAGTTACTGTGCCAAGCCTAAAAGCAGTCCACCACAAGTAAAATCACAAGGTGTTGTTTTTACACTTTTTGTAAGGATTAAACAAGCAGGATTTAACATGTTGCTTTAGTTTTTATGTTAAGCAGATTTTGTAACTGTTTGACAGATTCAAGCTAACTTCCCCCCTGTTTCCAGTCTTTATGCTAAACTAACTTCAGTGGCTGCTGGAGGTAGCTTCATATTTACTACACAGACATGAGATTGGATAAATGTGTGAGTCTAACTCAGGTCAAGAGCGGATTGATACCAGTTTTTACTTTAACTGTAAATTAAATATTTTTTCTTTTAAGTTTTAAAGGAAAGTTGTATCACACTCTTATGCCAGATCAGCCACTTTCAAAGCTAAAGCTTGAATTTAAATTGTAACTAATCATCTCTGCCTCACAGGTTTCATAGTTATCAATGCTGCAGGACAGCAAAGGTCATTTGTTTCTCTAATTAATTACTTTACTTTGTGCAGGCATCTTTGGTTTCATGAGGTCAGATTAGAGCTTTTTTCATTTACCAAACCATAAAAGCTCCACATAATACAGATCAGGAGCAATACAACTGTGATTCTGCTATTTGAGACACGTTTGTCTGGTAGTATATTTCATATGTTGCCTGTGAGACACAAATCCATAACAGTGCACTTAATTCACATTGGCAGCATGCCAGGAAACGTTAGGATATGCACTTGGAGAAAAAAAGAACAGTTTCCCTCGATAACAATGGCACACTTTATTGCTCTTTAGCTCACAATGGTTTTCTGTGCAGCTTGTGGTTTTGCTGCAGTATCCTGTTATGGGGAACAATCCAATTCCTCTAACATAGTTACAGATCAGCCCGAGAATAACAATCAGCTAATACATCATTTAAGTAATACAGCGAACAGCCACCTCAGGCTATTTTGTATATACATGCAATTCTAAAAAGTATAACTATATCATAAAAAAGTCAGTTTAGTCAATGAGCCAACATATTACACAGAATTACAGACATTCAGCTACAGGACACTTTAAGGGTACTTTTACATTTGATCTGCTGCTGCTATGGCATGAATATTTCATTCTGGTAGTCAGCAGCATTGCAGTGGCATATTTCATATTTCTATGCAAACCCTTGCTCAGAGTAACATGCGTTTGCCTTGATGAATAAGTAATCTCTCTCCCCAACTCTCTGCCCCTCTCATATTGTTAGACTGTCAACAACTGACACGCGCCAAAGATGTAGCGAACAAACAAACAAATGGATAAGTGAGTGCACACTACTGATTGTCAGTGTGTAGCATGTGTCCATCTATGTGTGTGTGTGTGTGTGTGTGTGTGTGTGTGTGTCTCTGGTGCCCTGCCAGAGTCTGAGCCCGTTCTGCTGAGTGGGCAGATTCTCTGGCGGAGTGTCCCATCGGAGTGACAAGTGCATTTAGAAACAGCCTGATGGAGTCATTAACGGCAGCGCTGCTCATTAGCAACACACGCACGCACAAACACATTCACACACACACACACACACTCACAAACACAAATACACAACCCCTCAATAACAATAGCGTCATCGTCAACAACAGATACGTCTATAAAATCTGGACGATACAGCACATTTAGAGAAAGCCACAATATGGAACATAATATCATTTAAGAAGCAGACTGACACATCTGATTATGGATGCAGGCAATCACACACGCGCACACTCAAACTATATTGATTACTCGAATAACAACAAAGCATCCATTATTGATCCTCTTGTCCTTTTTCACATATGAGATTCAACCAAAGTCGAGTAATCAAGGGCATTACAGCATTCCTGGAAGATCCCGAGCAGAAAACAGAACAAGAGTCACCAATAAACACCCTGTTTCTACAGACAAAAATGTTAATGTTTTTAAGCCTACAGCAGTTTCACTTCCACATATGGTTCAGGCATATAATCGTTATTAAAAATTAATTAATAGAGGTTCAGAAAGCTAAAATTCTTGCTTAGATCACCAGGATACATACTTATAACCTGACAAGACTGTAATTGTAATGGTATTTTTAGCATGTTTGCTAAGCTACATTATACTCTTATAATCATTAGGCATTATATCACAGCCATGTGAGAGGCAAATAAGTGGGAAATGGCTTCAAAGGGAACATTATGTTCTTTCTGATTATTAGGCTCAAATGCCAGAGTTTCCTATTTGCATCGGATGACTCATCCGCAGAGACATCCAGAATTATGGTGGGCCTGATTCATCGGTAGTGCTGTAGTGAGACCCCAAGAGCCCCATGCAAGAATCAAACAATCACTGACACTTAAAGGCATCGTGCACATGATGAATACGCCAGACAACCATTCAGGCACACACAGCAATGATCCTTAAGAAGGTGTCAGAGGTGCTGTGGACTGCAGTTTGATGTGACTCAATTATTTAAAGATATTACCAGCTGAATTATGTTATTTTTTCCCCCAATGCTGCCTTTGTTGTTGTCACACTCGGAAAACAGAGCTGTTGTATTGTAAGAAGATAATGTGTTGGCAAATGCACTGCCATTACCTCTATTAGTGTGATTCTTAGCTCATTATATCGGGAGGAATTCCAACTACATACTGATGAATTACTCCAGTCAAAACAACACTTGTTAAACCAACCAAAGGACAATAAACATAAGCTGATTTATGGTGGAGACAGGACACAAATACATAAACATTCAGCACATCAGCCCAGAGAAATTGGAAACACTGCAGTAACCTTTCGGAATAAAGAAATGCTCAAAAAAGACCGAGAAGAAATTGAGGTTTCTGCTGGTGCTCACCTAGCTGTGACCTTTCCCTCTGGACATCCTTGAAGTTGAGTCCGCTGGTCAGGGTGCTCTCTCGGTAGCGGTGGAGGGCCTCCCGCCTCCCGTTGGTACCCAGCTCCTGGAGCACTGACGATTTGAGAGGCTCGGCCTTCAGACAGTGGACCCATCCTGAGAAGTCTGGTACAGTCCACTTCACCAGGTCCTCCAGTCGCACAATCACCTTCTCAGACACTGCAATTACCTCGTGCTGAAAGGAAGCAGGGTAGAATCCCAATTACAATCAGAAGCACATAAAGGGAGTTACACAAATACATTGTTGCCATGGTTATAGATAATTTACTTGTGCCACAATTTTATGGCTACTAAGCCTTTAATTCAATAAAATGTGGGTTATTTGGTTAAAAATAAGTAGTTTTACTTACAGAAGTATTTAGAAGTATTAAAATTCATGTATGTATACATCAATGTGGAGCCAATTTTAGATACTTTACTGTATATACTACTGTGTAGATTAATAGTATAGTACAGAACCGTACCATATATGTGTATCATATGTTTTTGAAATACCTTAATCAGCCAAATGTAAATAAATGTAATAAATAAACATAGTGAAGTAAAAAAAAAATTTTTTTAAGTACACTATTTCCCTCTGTAATTGAAACACTCAAGTAAAGTGCATGTACCTCAAATATGTAGTTATCTACATTATTTGGGTCAATGTCTTTGTATGGCATATGATGTATGGCAGTATAAAGTGATCATAATCAGGATCAAAGAATGGGTAAAAAACAGAATATAAATAAGGGCATAGATCAGAATCTGATCTAGTAGAGGAAACAAAACAAACAACAGGATGTCCTTATTTATCAACTAAATTGATATGTGTGTGAAGTAGCATTACGGCTGTGGATGCACATTCATGTAAGTAAATTACGACACTATGAATATGGATGATGTGGATGATTGCTGAATTGAATTTATGCCAGCAGTTAAATCAATGTCAACGAGGACGTAGATGTTTTGAACTTTTTGATTAGCATTTAGGAAGTCAGGCTCCTGATATTCGCCATGAATGTTGACATTTTCTGCTTTTTAAATCACAAGTCACACTCAGTGGTTATGATTACACTTTCAGAGTGTGTAGAGGAGTAGAAGAAATGTAATTTGTTACAGTGAGAGTGTAATGAATGAACAGGAGAAAGCTGTGAGCCAGACACACAATAAAACTAACGTGGCACTATCAGGAAACTATAAATGTAATGATGTGCATGGTTGACAGTGAGGTAAGCTAAATAAAGCTGTGGTGGTTTTGTGTACATACTTTAGACTGTTCATTTGGCTTATTAAATAAGATTCGCTCTCTCTCTCCAGTCTGTGCTTCAACCTCTTTTTTCCTCTTCAGGTTGATTCAACTTCATTAAATAACTCTCATACTAGAAGAACTACAAGTCCAATGTACAGCGATGGAAGCAGAGATGCTTAAATGTGTTTCGATTTGAAGGCCTAATGGCTGAAATGTTTGTTACCAACAGAGTAGAGTGGTGTGCTCAAAGATGGCTATTACAGAAACAAGGAAGTCTGGAGGACAGATGTGTACAGACAGAAACGCAGACACTCTGAGTAGGTCTCTGATGTTTACCTTGGTTATCGCCAATTTCCCAGGCATCTGTCTGCCTGTACACATTTCCCCTCAAATAGCTTTTATATTACTGACATTAAAATAACATTCATTTCTATATTACTCTATATTGACATGTTTACGCACAATATACATGAATGTTGAGAGGGTGGATACTATAAAAGCTACACCTATCCGATCTAATAAAATCCCAAAGAACAACTCTGCAGTAAATCCTTCCTTTGTGAAGCTTAAAAAGGTTTTTTTAAGCTGCATTGGCCGTGTTTTAAAAGATTATTTCGAAGTGTTCCTGTTATTTTGTCACATATTCTAAACACATGACTTTTCAACATTTCACATTCTCTCTGAGTGCTCTGTCTATACAATTACCCATATTCAGTTCTCACATCAACTGCAACTACAGGCATATCAAATCCCAACCAGTTGGAGACAGTATTTCCTTATAAAGGAAAAGCCTGCGAGGGATAGCTTGATATAGCTGTGCCTCCCTCACTAAGTAGAAACATCAAACATGGGTTTTCGGTCTTCTTATAATGAGCTGTCTTCAGCTGTCAAGTGGTGGCGGGTGGTTGTAACCGGCTTTCCATGCTATGAAAAACTGACTGACTGCTGTTTCTGCCTTTAGAAAAGCAGGCCATTTGAATAATGTAGAGCAACAGTAAATAGCATTCAGCCTGCAGCCAAAAACCACATTGTACTGTATCTCCGCAGAATTAGCTACTGTACTTTGATGCGATCTACTGACAGCACATTGAGAAATAAAACCATGAAATATTTCAGTTGAGTCCATTTGAAACTAAAATAATGCACTGAATGTTCTGCTGCTGATGTATCAAACAGCGAACAGCAATACTTCAAGTAATTCAATAGCACACCAGAGCATACACACAGCAACAGCAAACCCTAAAAACACACAGCCATTCCCTCTATATCAATCAGCTGAATGACATGGTGCCTTGTGTGAGTGTCAACAGATCCTGTTTGGGGACTTGTTCGGCTTGAGAGCGAAACACAACAGGTGAGAGCAATTCAGCAGCTGTCAACACAGTCAAGAATATAATCAGTCTATGAATGTAGCTGCAAACAGGCTACATCCATTTATTTCTTTTTAATTTTACCAGCCAACTTTACACCTCCTGAAGTCTGTGGGCTGCTGTGTGATGCAGCACATACAGTCAGGAAGCTGAATACTGGCTTGTGGTTTGCATAAGTCATGATATTTGATTGAGAAATGTTTATGCAAATACGGTAGAATTAAGAAATGAGCTGTGTTTCCATGTAAGGGGTTTCTGAAAACCAGCCAAGCCAGTCAGTTATTGAGAAACGATCACAACAACAGCATTGCACCAGTCTGGTTTGCCACTATGTATTGAAAAACAGAAGAATTTCTACCAGTAATGAGGGAAAAAAAACTAGTACTGCAACCAAAGATTGCTTTCATTCTTGCATAATCTGTAGATTCAACTAATCTTTTTGTCTATAGAAAGTCAGAAAAAGTCAAAATACTTCTTTCTGTCCACTTTTTTAAAGATCGATTGACAATCAAAATTATTGTTTATTGTAGCCCTAGATTTGTGCTTAATTAATTATTTAAATGATTCATCCATTACTAAAATTGTTGTTGATTAATTTTCATGGGTGTTTAGTTTCAAAGATGTGCTTTAGAAACTTGCTCTTCTGGAAATGTCGCCCATCCACACTGTCCTGTCATTTCGAGTTAGGCAGCTGATAGTTTAGCAGAGCGGCAGACACAGCCAGCAGGCCACTTGATAATATAGGTCAGAGGACTGCGAGCCCACAGCCAAGAGGTGACACTCCACATCAGCAACATACCAAACAGCCTGGTGTCATTTCAGTGACACTTCCTACACAGATGCAATAAGAGCATTTATACACTCTGATTCACTATTTTTTTAATGTACTAATGTACTACTATAATGTTACCTCAATAAATGCATATACTATCTAACTATTCATTTTATGATTGACTTAAAATGCAAGGTAACACATTAACAGCTGAATGTTACATTCTGTCTCCAGTCCTCTATCAATAATTCATGTTATTACTGCAGCAGCATGATATCTCCAAAAACATTACTGAGTGAATTTATTGCTATGACTGCACATAATGGACTGAAAGTGAGAAAAAGAAACAGACTTCTGCTGTGAAACTGTAGATAACTCTGTCCCAGCAGCCCATGACTCCAGCAATCTCATTGAAATTAAACTCGCTAAAATCCATATCATTCAATTTATATGGATGCGCCAGTGTACTGGTGGCAAAACAGCACATAAGGGACATTGTCAATTCTATATTCGGTGATCCAATTAGAAACAATGCGCCCTGAAATATTCCATATCACTCTGAACAATTCCCTACGAGAAATCCACGCCACTGTGCGCAAACACTGAGGGAGACATTCCTGACTGTCAGCGTTCTGCGCCGGAGCGTCTCATCGCTCGGACAGGACTTTCAGCTCGGGAGTCGAGGGGTGCATGCTCCCTGTGGGTGGGTGTCTTTCTATACTGTGGGTACACACATTCACACACACACAGACACACACACAGTGCTCCTGTCATGCTGGGAAGGTTTCAGTCTGCTGCCTCAAAGAGGTCAGCACTGGAATTCCTAAGGCCAAAGGAGATTAGTAATTGAGTAATGGACATGGTGACATGGACAATGAGGAGACAGAGAGGGAGAGAGAGCAAGAGAAGAAAGAGAGGACGAAGGAGAGAGAGAGAAAATGAGGGTATGAAACACAATATGAGTTCATCTCCCCTCCCCATGACTGACCTTGGCTTCAGTGTCCCAAAACAAACTTATCTGGGAATTAAAAAGGAGCTCTGGGGAGTAAGCCAGGGACAATTGAATTAGAATGTTTTTTGAGACTGCCTCAAGACTAGAAAGAGTTCAAGGTACAACATTTAAAAGGTGAGAATTATTGTACATAATATTCTGCCACTTAATGCATGCAGTTTATTCATATGCATAAAAGTTGCTGTAATATCTGCGGGGTGCTGAACTCATCTTTTATTCACTGATTCCATTAAGAGATTGCTCTTACTTGAGTAAGGGGGGTGAGCATGAAGTGAGTGGGTGATATATGAAGCAAACTTAGCATTCTTTGGCCGTTATAATGACAGAGAAAAATTGCGAGATAACAGGAGTTTTCAAAGCCGTCCTGAAAGTGGGTGAGGCATCCATCATGTAAGGTGACACCGCAAAAAAGCTGCGTCAGCTCTCTTGAATCACTGCATTTTCGTACTCTTGTATTTTTGCAAATGCACACACAGAAAAGGGAAAAAAGGACTAAATGTATGAAGATTCCACATGCTCTATCTACCGCTGTTAAGAATGAAAAATATTGGCTTGAGTATTAAGCAAGAGCTTCTCATCTGCGGCTGCATTCTCCTCAAAGGTTATAATAACGATCCACTGTAGCTGGGTGCACTGGAGTCATGCATCAAGGCAAATGTTTGCCTGTTCAAGTGGTTAGTCAATGACAAAGTGGAAAAAACTGACTAAAGAGCACCAAAAGCCTCTTGTGTGTTGACAAACCGGGCACTGCTGTAACATATCATTACTTTGGCAGCAAAGACACAAAACAGTTTGGTGAAAAGAATCAGAAGATTGTGAAGGACGAGAATGACAACTCCTAAACCAATGGGAAATGTTAGTGGGGTTTTTTATAGCTTTTGAAGTAAAGGGTATTCCATTTTAAAGGTTTTAAATTACACTATCCTAAAAAGCTGGTAATAATTTACATGCTATTTCAGCAATGGTGAGGAATTCACTGGAGGGCAGTGTTCAGAGTTAATGACTTGTTCTGCGGCAAGAGTAGGCACACATGCGCGCACACCACACATGCACACTAACACCCCACCGCCACCTCTAAATTCCTGCCATTGTTGTGTGAATGGGGAGATTTGGTATAATGCACAGACTGGCCAAGACATGGCAGCAGTATGGAGGTTCTAAAAAGATCACTGTAAAAATGTGCCATATCACATTTACACTCGAGTCATTCAGCAGAATGACCTTATCCATCAAAATGCTGGTCGCATATCTAAGCCACTTACACTTAATTCAACTAGCATCCCAGATGCCTGTATTACCCATTCAGGGTTTTTCCCTTAGGAAAAATCAAAGAAGCAGCAAATGAATACAATCTAATTTCCCTACAAGCTGGCTTTCCAAGCACTGAAACACATGCATGGACTACTGCCATGTACTGAAGAAATGGCTCTGGATGCATGCCAAAGTGTTTTCCACAGCAATCAATACTGGCCTACTGCTGCAGTCCCCAGCCTGTCAGTGTGTGTGTGTGTGTGCCAAAGCCTTGTCAGCTAGAGGGACAGAATAGAGGAGAAGAGAGGTCAGATGAAATCAGAGGTGATGATAATAGCACATTAATATAACATGATCCAGAAATATTCTCCACGGTTGTGAATTCCCATTAAGAGCGTCGTGCTGTATTTGCACTAAAGTGGGATATATAGTATAAGATAAGCATAAGCAATTAACTGCCTGAAGCAGAGTATACAATAAGTGGGTGTTGTGTGGGGTGAACTGTTATCTACACATGCTGTACAACAGCCCTCTCCTGAAATGGGGAGTCCAAAAACAGAAAGTATTACAGCCGGTGAGCGGTACCAGCAGGAGAGGCAGGCCATTTGGAGTGAGAAGAAATAATGTGTCACTCAATGAGTTTTAAAACACATGTGACTGTTTAGTCAGTGGCAGTTTGCAGGCAGACAAATAGAGCAGAGGCCCCAATAGAGGGTTTGTCATAATGGGTGAGCAGCTCGACACAAAGCCTGTTTAAAGAGCAAGCAGAGCTCAACTGGTGGGGGTAAACACTGCTTGTCAGGCTGAGATACAATGAAAAATAGAGCTGCCTCCACATATGGACTTAATAATTAACTCATAATAAATAGATTAATACATTTTCTCTGGATATGTTTATCAACTATTCGGCAAAGACAGGCGCCGAGAGTAGAGTTTATTCAATGAATCATTTCTATTTCTAGCCAAGGCTGGCTGCATTTAAAAAGGAATTGACCTCCAACCCTGTGGCAGAAGAAAAACAAGCACAGTAGGTCATGGGTTGGTTCCTCTTGTCACTGCACAGCACAGCAAAACACACCAAACAGCACAGAAGAAGCTGAGAGCAAACAAATACCTGAGAAATAACCAGGAAATGACATCATACCTCTGCACTGAGAACACAAGTGAATCAGTAATTCAATTCCTGTGAGCTAGTTCAATATGAGGCTGTTCTGATGTCTTGAAAAAGTCTTGCCTTTTGGTATTTGGAGGATATTGGCTTCAGGCTTAAGATAATAGTTATCTACAAGATATGAGGTGTGATCTCACAGAGAAAGAGAGCAACACAGCACTGGCTGTTTACAACCCCAAACACTGTGTCTTGTTTTACACTCTGTGAAACTATTCAAGAGTAAATCTAACATGATTTAAAAATAAATGTCAAGATGCGCTTCAATGACACCATTACCTTACCATGGTCCTGGTTCTCATTTAGCACTAAAACCTGTGTGAAAATAGCACACTTCCTGAGAGCTGTAAGTTATCAAGTTCATATCTGTATGAGTCACTAAGCTAATTTGAACTCTTGATTTTCAGCCAGTCAATTATAGATTTACAGTTCAGTGCAACTCCACAGCTATTAATCTGTCTTTATATGCTACCAGAGTCCTGAAGAAAAATGACTAATGTGAGGTTTATAAACTCTGCTTCCCTGGAGCTAAAAATGAACTTTTCTCTTATGTTTACATCTTAAACACTAATAATCTTTTCCCTGTTACATCATTCAGACCAATGTGTTTGACATCACAGGTTTTTGTGAAGCTGGTTTACCCTTCCTGTTTGTTTTTTAGATTATGGGCTGCATCTGTAAGCGCTCCTAGCTGACTCATGCAGTGCAGATTAGTGTTATGGGGCAAAGTCAGTGAGGATCTGAATGGGCTCAGTGAAGGTCATAAACTGACTTTAAGTTGTCAGGGCAATTTAAACTATGTAATATACAGTAAGTAGTCTGATTTGCTGAGAGCAGGAGGTTTGACAAGCCCTTTAAGTGAGGTCAGCCTGCAGGCACCTACATTGCACTTAAACACATCATCACCAAATAATATTATTTCATAGCCCCGTTTCTCCAATAATCAGACTGCAACTTTATAGCAAGTGTATCTGTCTCTGGTGCTAGCAGGATTGTTACTTTGATGCAAGGTGCTGCATAATTCATGCAGGAAAATTGCTTTCATTCATCTTATGATTTTACTCATTATCAAACACAAACCGTTTCATTCTGTGTTTCACTTTATGTCCCAAATTCTTGGAGATGTAATCTGCATTGGCAGTGCTGTCCTCCTGGTAGTTATTAATATAATATTTTCCAGATCTCCCCAATGAAGAGGAATGTAAGCACTTTGCAATGCAAATACATCGTTGGGAAAGGGGCGGAGCTGATGTGTCGTTGCGCAAGTGTGGCCTCAGAATCGGCGATGCATGCACTCAAAGTAATTACTAAATAATTGCAGCGTGTTAAAGGCTAAAGCGAGAGGGCTTCAGGAGATGATACCCGTTTATAGAAGAATTCTGCCCCAAAAATGATAGCTTGTCTAAGCGGCAGGCCATAAATAGCCACCTTTCTCATGAAAGGGAAATGTGATAGCCACTCTATTACTCAAGAGGAAAGAATGTAAGTAAACCATCAGCGGAAGAGTCGAGTACAAACACGGCTTTGTCCTTCCCTATAAACAATATAACAGCAACAGAGAATAATTTCCATCCAGCCGCAAGTGATCAAAAGCAGAGAGTAGTAATTAAAGTGCTATTGTCGCTGACTGAGGAATATCAGAAAGAAAACAACACAATATTTGTTTTGCAGCCGGTGAGAAAAAACTCTCAACATCAGAGTAATGCCATTCAGTGCAACGATGTAACCGGATCACAAGCGCCACATATGGCCACCGTCAATCATAACTATTGCTTTTCTGTGCCAACAACGGCGTAATGTAACACAGAGGTGTTTTTTAAGCGCAGCCTCAAATGTGAGCTGACAATATCACATTGTTGAAGATGGAAATGTCCACATGGAAAATTATGCAAAGCTTGGAGAGTAGTTAGAACGTGTCCTCGCTGGCTGTGCTCTGCCACGCTTTATGACTCGATCTGCCTCTTTCAACATCAGGCGGCATTACAAAATATCTAATAACTATCGTAATGAACGATCTGAGTCGGGTTGACCCCATGCATTCATTACTGTTTCGCAATTTCCGCCCATATGTCAGTATTTGACACGCTTTACCAAGAAATTAAATGACATAGTCTGGGCGCAGGATTCTTGCGGATTTTCCCCTTTATAACACAATTAACCCCATAGAGCGCAGCGGCAGCCTTATTGAGCGCAGCTGGACAAGTGCACATTCAGCAGTTGACACCACAATAGGAAAATAGGCTAAAGTAAAACTAGAGAACAACTACCGCTGTAGTAGGTTAATCCTTTTACTGCTCGGATACATCAATTTCAGTATCAATACATGGGTCTATGAATGTCTGCCTGCCACCGTAGACTACATATCCAGTGCCAACTCTAAATGCAGTAAAGATGCTGTTTAATAAACGGCTTGCGATCAAGGTTAAGCAAAGATAATAAATAGGGGAAAAACGCCAGCGATTCATAATTATTCATCAGGCGATTAATATTCCTACCTCTCCATGGGTGACTGTCCGTCCCTGGGGAGTATCCTCGGGTAGAAAATAAAGTTTGGAGCTTGATAAAAGTTGCTTGTTTGTTCTTTCTTCCCAGAGCAGCTGAAGCTCCGCTATGCAAATAGGGTCCTCTGGTTTACATCTGACGAAGAAAAAGTCTCCGAGAGACAGAATCCTCGGTTTGCCGTCCCGGTGAAATTTAAAGGCTTTATAGAATATATATGGTCCATGTAAACCGCAAGACGAGCCCACCCACTGTAGAGGAAAAACAAATGGAGATATTAATGAATGGCTTATCAAGTAATTTGGTAAACAAATCTTAGCTAAGTGAACACAAACACTGCAAACATTCCTGCGTAATTAACGCACGGCTGGCTAATATCACATTAGGATATCTCCGTTTTCTGCACACAATTATTATCGTGTAACTATTTTTAGATGTTCAACATATGAGACAGATGTGGTCATACTAAATGCAATGTGACAAAGTTTTGTGGATTAGGCACGTGAGTACAGTTTACAGTAGGTGGCGATTAGCGCAATGCGAAAATAAAATAAATCAACGGTTGATAACAAACGTTACCTTCAGTGAGTTCGGCTCCATCTCGACGCTATGAATTGATTAAACTCAACACGCTCTCCAAACTTGCTGGCTTGAATGGATTGCCGCAGGTCCTGCAAGAGACATATTTCTGTAGAGTTTAAAACATCGTGTATTAGTCGATAAAGAGTCAGGGAAAATATTTTTTGTGGTAAATGCACTCCAAGAAATAGCGTGTTAGACTGCGAATTGATTTTTTTGAGAAAATCTGTTAAAGTGATATTTTTGGCGAATTTCTATCAAACGTAATCACGTGTTGGGACAAAATATTAACATAAAACTATAAACATATCAAGAATGTTCAACCACGAGGGAGTAGTAGTTGTATATAAAAATAAAAAATACAGTTTGGCAAATCTATGTACCCACAGAAGCTATTATTGTGCTAATATTGTGTGTTTATGGGCTTTTCTTTGGCTGTGTCTCTTCCAGGACTTCTGTAAAAGACGTTCAGTATGAAAGCACATTTCTCACAGTAATGACACTGAGGCGCTTGCTGTGGATGCCTTCAAGAAACAATGTTACATGAAAGTTAATAGGGCTATCAAATGATTCCTCAAAAGGCAATGTAGGACCCGTGAGGTGGCGGCTATGCTTTGAGCGGAACTTACTATGCGTTATGACTCCAGCGCGCAGGTTGGGTCTAATGCTGAAAATAATGGCCTTTATATATTTTGAGGCGAGCATGAAAAGACAAAATTGGCCGACTTAGAATGCGGGGCGTCACAAGACAGAATTCACGAGGCGGTCCATTATCCGGACATAAATCATCTTAAAACGCTGCGCTGACCTTGTGAAGACAGCGGGATATATTTGACACAGGTTAACACATTTGCAGGATCAAAGCCTCTTATATAATTTTGTTGATGGATATTTATTACTATAAACACCGGAGAAGGTGTGAGGAAACCATTAATAAACTGTGAATTATTAATATAGCCTATGATATTTATAGTAAGTTACACAAGCTTCGCGATTTCTATTTACATCTGTGGACTCATTGTCCTTTGCGTCTCGGGTGCTTAATGTGTCAGCTGTATTTTATCGGCTGTCCGGAATTATTCATGTATTGTAAAGTAACTACCCGCTCAGTCCACAGCGCTGTGCTGTTTCTCCACTATCATCCACCCTTTGCCCTGCATTTATCCACCACTCAGATCACAGAGCACGCAACAGCGACATAGGCCTACTTCTGACACCAGCTATTTCAAGTACAGTATTACGCAATGCGCCTTTTTCCCCCGAAATGACTGGCAGAGCACACAGGCGCATTGATTCATATCCAGTAAAGTGTTTTCTTGTCTACCAACCGGACATGTTTTCTTATTCTGGTTCTGCTGCTGTCTGGTAGTTATCTAAAAGACATACAGTGGCTGATGATGAAGAATCAGTGGCATCAAGGCTCATATATAACATTAACACCTATTACATGAATTGGGCTGCAATGGAGCTAAATAATATAATGTTATATTATACAATATAATATAGAATATGTTTAATATTTGGGAGCAAGATCCAAATTTTAATCCTGTAAATTGTACCATCAGAGTTTTTCTTCACTGCCCTCTATTCAAAGAAGCAGCAGAACATAATGCATTCATATTAAAATAGCTAAGCCAATGTTCTGTGACACTCAGATATTTTAAGTACCAGTTTAGTACAATGGTTTGGAGTAAATGGTGGATTACACAGAGGCTCATTGTCTATGTGGCTGCAGTAGTGTTGGGATCCTGCAGTGCATCTAATATAAACCGCAGCTCTTAGTGTTATCTTTCCTGATTTCTCTCCCAGCCATTTCACTGGCTGAATCAATGGGGTTGCATTGTTAATGGCAGCCACTATAATGAAGTCTCTGGTTAATCAATGGCACCACTCGAGCTCTTATCTGGCAATTGCAAGTGTTTGCTTGTCAACAGCTAGAGAACCCAGCAGAGGCCACAACACTGTGATGCAGTTATTGGTGTGAATGGAGTTTCATGTCGAAAAATCTTTATTGAAAAATAAAAAAGTATGTGTTGAAAGAGAGAGAGGTACAGTACTGGACAAATGTGATGCTGCACATGCGTATAACACACATGTTGAGTGTAAAAATCAAAATGCTCTTCTTTATCTCAGCATGTCTTCATGTTTAGAGAAGCAAATCAATAACATATTTAAATGGTTTAACATGATAAGTAGCTTGAGGACTATACTGTAAGGCATATTGAATAGTTGAACATTAATTTCAGGCACACTGGGATGAATTTAATCAAATAGTATCTAAAATGAGGCAGCTCAGATCCCCTTTAGTAAATCTGAAAGTCCACCCCTACATGTGAGTTGTGAGCCTTTTTTCCACTTTCACAATCACTGTTCACAATTTTGTTTTCTGGGGCATTTTACTGAGTGGCTGACAGAAGTAAGATCACTCCCTATATAAATATTCTTTGTTTCGTTTTCAAAGCTCTGACACAGAACTGTTCTTACAACTTCTACCATGTGTTGACTGCATGAGTGCAAATAAAGCCTGAAAAAATCACCACTAAGGAGGACACTAAAAATGCTGGATAAATATGTTTCAGACAGATACTTGCTTATTTGTTGCCTAAAGCAAAAATGCACAATGAGTGGATAAGTGATAAAACCGTTATTTTTCTCAGCACAGGTGTTTCACATTCTACATAATGAGGCAGCCTCAGCAGGGAGCCACGAACGTGGTTGGAAAGTAACCTCAATATGCAGAACTAGAGTTACAGTTTCAACCACAGCAAAGCAATACACGCCATTAAAATGGCATATACCTATGTAATTCTGACCATATGTTGACGACTTAATGATGAATACAAATTTATTAAGAATAATAGTGACTGTTTAACTACCACAGAGCTGTTGGTTGATTTNCAACCAACAGACAGCTGCAGAGACTTGATTTAAACCAAAGCCTTGAGCACAGCTACTTCAATACAGAAAAAGAATGCAATGGAAACATTTATTTGCATTTCTTTTTTCTTTCAACTGAGCACACGGTTTTTAATTAAGCCTGTGCTCCTCCATTTACAGTACAAGTACACCTTTAACAATCTTCATATATTTTCCCCATTAAACTGTGGGGAAAAAATAAAGAAATTAAATTTTGGTCATCAATAAAGTAATTTAATATGCAGTGCAATCTTTGTAGATTGCTGGCTTGTATTCAAAAACAAGAAAACTAAGTGTTCTCTATGTAGTTCAATCTGGAGACTCCCTTTGGACAGAAGCTGCACTGCACCCAGTAATCAGATTGGTCAGTATCAACTGTTATTGTACTTAAGGTGCTAGATCACATGACAACGTTTCATTGTCTTTGAAAGGGACTGCTTGTACTGATGAACTGCAACTGAACTGAGAATTATGTCTTTTTAGCTTCTTAAAGCTAATTGTTTTGGTTTTCTGCCCTCAACTTTGCCACTTTAGTTTACTTTGACCCCTCTTTTTTTCATCCACAGCAGGCAGCTGTTTCAGTAAAAAATCTCTGACAGTGTACACTACCTGCCCAGCAACAAATGACAGACAGACAAAGTTAGTAGTTAGCAGGTAGGCAGTGAAGATATAGTGGACCATTTAGCAGCTAAAAAGCCAGGAATTTCCCTCAGAGGTTGGAGCTGAACTGAGCTGAAGGGAGAGTGAATAATGGACGTACATTGCTCTGGTGGTCAGAAACATCACTCCAAATGAATTCTGACATTATGTTTCTCCTAATCTGACATGAAAGGAGGCTACGGTTTGATAACAAGTTTACCATATTAACGGAAAAAGTGGATGTCATTGTTGTGTTTACAGCTTGTTTTTGGCCACCATGGCCACAGAAGCAGTTATTACAGGTTTAAATTAGGCTTTGTTGAATAATTATCCCCCTGGATTTACCTAATTATCTCTGCTGGGCAAGCCTAGAGGGGATCAAGCGTTTGGTGTGTGTGTGTGTGTGTGTGTGTGTGTGTCTATCTGTCTGTCCACAGCTAGTCTTTCATACTACTTGACCGATCAGCCTAATACTTTCTGTGCACATTTATGACCGTATGATGGTATGAAATAAGTCTGCTGATGCCCCAGTTCAAGATTAAACCAAATAAATCTATGGATGTCAGTGTTTGAGCCTGACAAAAAAGGCCAAAATGTGACCTGCAACACACCAAGTAAGCAGTATTCACCATTTTACAATATGCATTACAACATAGCAAAAGGCATTCGGTTAGGCTTTGTTTTTAGACTATAGCCAAATACCTTTTCCATAGTATTTGGTCTGATCTTAAACTGGAGCATTTGCAGATTAATTCCATACCTGATATGTTTTGAGCCACCAAAGTTAGGCATAATACGAGATGAATAAATTCCTATTTTTGTTATCTATGCCGCCATCTTTAAGGGAGCCAGGAGGAGTGAGATTCAATTCTTTTTTTGTTTGGGAGGGGGGATGGAAGTATTTGAGGGGTTTTATGTTGTGTGTGTTACAACAAAATGTTCTAAATAAATGTTCAAATTCATAAGTTTGGCAAACCCAGGACATGTGGTTACAATACTATTACACTAGTCTGCATCTTAAAGAAAACTGAGACTCTACTATATAAAAACACTTGTGTGTCTACATCTATCTGAAATCCGATACCATTTTTTAAAGGTTTGTGGGTATTCATTTATATCCATATTTTCAGTGAGCATGGTGTTGTTTTGGGGGCCTAACACTCTTCAACCCAGTGCTAGAGAAACCTTTTTTTTTCTATTGTGGGGGAAGAAGTACTCAGATTCATTACACAAGTGAAAGTTAAAAAACCACACAGCAAAAAAAACAGTAAAGTAAATGTGTGATAGTAAAGTAAGAGTGCATAGGCTGTGTTTTATCAGCAAAATGTGCTTAATTTTGATACTTACCCATAATGGCCACAGTTGTTTTAATAACACTGATGAATTAACACGTAAGCATTTTTGTATGTTGTAGTTTGGAGGTTTTCAAAGTGTGAGGTGGGCACAAAACAGTTTCAGAGGAGGCTCAGTGAATGGAAGTGATACAATATTACATTAGTTATCAAAAGGAGATCACATAGAATAGCTTACCTGTGTGATTTAGTTAAGAGAGAGCTCAGTAATAGAGTAAATTAAACTGTTTTCCCACTATCAGTCAAATAAATGCCTCAGGACAGACCTATTTATTTGGTGTAGTCTGAAGTTATGTCAAACAGCAATGTTAAGCTATATTGGCTAAATTGTTGAGTGTCTATTGGATCAAATAGCATAAGGAATTGAGCTAAACTAAGCAAGTTAACCTGGGTGTGGGGGCTTTTCCTAAGCTTTGTCTTTGGGAAGGCGCACATTCTCAGACATTAAAAACCCCTCTTATTTTACTTGCAAAGTAACTAGTGTCGTTAGTGGTTATATACATGTAGTGGAGTAAAATGTACAGTATTTCCCTCATAAATGTGTCTAAAATTGTACCTAAGTACAGTACTTACTTTCCAACACTGTTTTTTAGCAACACTGTTCTGGAAATAGCCTCAAAGAGAGAGAAGTCTTATTCAGCAGTAAGGGGATATTATGGCCAAACATCACTTTTACTTAGTACCGTAAAAGCTCTCAATGTGATATTTGGATCCATATTTATAATCACACTGCCAGCCAGGCATTATGAAAATCTTCACATGACTTAAGCAAGAAAGCTTCTCAGAAATTAGGGCAACACACTCTATCTCCTACTCATTCCACATGCACAATTGCATTACCCAGTTGATATCCATCCATCATCAATGGAAAGCCCTGGGACATTAAAAATCCATCAAGTAAATTTGTCCACAGGAACACGTTTTAATAGTAACTTTACACCTGTGTCTTTGTGCCTCTGTTATCACATGACAATGGCTCCCGTCTGCAGCATGACTTTAGGAAAGGTAACAGGAGATCTGAGGGATATTACTGTAGGCTAATTTTAGCCTCTTAGACTCATTATAATGTGGTGTTACATTTCTCTCCATTCAGTCACGTGAGTCCACCTACAGTAGACAACACATACACAAGAAATCCAATTAGTTTATTGAAAGGATCACTTTTAATTAGGTCTAAAGTTTGATATGTTCACCTGGAGGCTATTTAAGATGATTTGTGTCTGTGTTTGCAGGTGTCAGCCAGTGTCCTGTAGGGTGAATTTGAACTGACTTTGCTCATACATATCTGTAATGCAGGTATATCTTCAAAGAGTTACCTCATGCAGTGAACTGTATGGATTATTACTTTCCACAGCGGCATAAAAAACGTTTCTCTTTTTTTTTTTATCACACTTGTTTATCTGAGCTACCATACCCTCATCATGTTTTATGCATAAGTTATGTTTTCTGCAATCCATCTTTTCAGTGACTAACATTCAACATTGAGGTCCCTCATTTCCAACAAACCAATTATTGTATCCATTTATGGCTGCAACCATTATTCACACATAATACCATGTATTTATATATGTGTTAGTCATAGTAATTCATAAGGCAAACATTGGTTGGCACTGTCTGAATGATGCCATGACAATGAACTAATTGCCTGCAAAAACACAATTTCACATTCATGGTGTTTGATAATGTCAACTGAGTCATTTTATTAAGCGCCACACAAATGTAATCATGTGGCAGGGCAACGTGAATCCCAGTGCATACAAGTGTTAACATCACTATGGGTTTTACGTTATTACTGCTGCAGCAAATGTAAATTTGCCTCATTGATGGAGAGTGCTCAGCTGAATCAGAAATGTGCAAACCACAAACAAAATAGGCTGCTTCATTCCCCCGCCATCTGTATACACATCAGGACTCACACTCACACACAGTCGCATTTTATATCTCCCATCTGAAACCGGGATTAGAACCATGAATAATGTATTTATGTAAATATCTGATGGGTATAACTATAAAAGATGAGAGTGATTGAAAAGGCATTTTGTTAGATTGAGTTACAGCTTCCTGAGTTATGGATGTTTTCAGAGCAGGGAGGGAGGCGAACACTGAATCTGAAAAAATATGATGATATTTTTGAAGCAAAGAGGTCACAGTGTCACCTCCACATCTGAGGAATACATTAATAGGGAACCTGATCCCAGCATTTATGATTGGCTCAGTGCTTTTCAAACATCAGTCAGGTTATTACACCCAGTGGTCAAACCACCATTGACTATGAAGTCGCTGAGGACAGTGACCTCAGCGTTTACCATCTGTGTAATGCATCACCGCTGCCTTTTCCGTCAAACACTGAATTGTTATAAAACAGGCATAAATGTCAGCAGACATCTATGATCAGATTATTCACTGGTGCATGTCACACTCCCATCTGGGATGCGAGAACTGCATTATGTATATGTCAAATAAATGTGTGTATAGGCAATTACAAAGCAGCCATTTCACACTGTTTAGATATTCTATTTGCACAACAGCTTCAGTTGTCATGTGCACAATACTATTGTAATCTGTGTAATCCCTTTGATATATCCGCAAATCAGGACACAGCAATCAGCCTGTTCAAGAAAGGAGACAATGGACACGTTTTGAAGTAGGTCTGACAAATGCTGAATTGTTCCATTACAGCAGCGCAGGAAAAGAAATACAGTATTTTGTTCACAGCTCACAGTCTAAGCACACATATTAAAGTAAAAAAAACCTCTCAGCATTAATAATTTATCTCATTTTATAAGGCAATTTAGCAGTCACTTGAAGTTGCTATGGTGACAGGGGGGTATTTTGAGACAACTAATGACCTATGCAAAACCCACTCACTGTAAACTTCACTCAAGCTAAATGAGATTGCTGTCTGTGCTGTGTGTGATACATGGCTGAGAACTTAATCCCCACGCTATGCTTGGCCTTTTTCTGCACAGGACAAATTAGGGTTCTTAATATCAATGTAAAACATCTGTGGGCTGTTTACTGTACAGGGAATATGAGCCAAGCAGCAACCGGGGGCCAGCACTGCTCTGCATAATGGTCTTTTGTTTTGATTGCTAATGCAGAATTCATAACAGTTGTCAGGTTAATGTCAGAAAAAAATCAACCAAGTGAAAGGAAAATGAATACTTATGATATGGTTTGAATGTAACTCAATATGTTTCACACTAAATCCCCTTCAATATCTCTTTATGTTTTCGGCTTACGTCAAAGATTCCACATTGGAAAAGCTTTGAAGACTCACTCTGTTCTGAGGCAAATCATATTTGTCCAATAACTGCTTGGCCTGTTGCAGCTGTCGGGGCTGAGACAGAATGAGTCATGTGTTACCCATTTAAGTCCAATTTCTCCCATGCAAATGCCTGACATGTGTGACTCTGCAGGGCCCTGAGTTGAAAAGGAATTTCTGAAACGAGGAGAGAGAATCAAGGCCAGAGCTGTGTGACCATTTAGCCACCTGCTTCACCCGTGACCTGTGCTGTTTAAAGAAAGTTTATATTTATGAAACAATCCACTTGTGTTGTTTTTGACATGGCTTTAAATCAGGCGCAGCTGCCATGAAATTAAATGAATAAACAAAGGAGGAATGGATTCTGTGGTTTCTCCTTAAAAGGAGCTCTCTTTTTGAAAATATGAGTTATATCCTCTGAACTGTTATTGAAAACATTTTTCCTCCCTAAAAATAAATTGACTCACATGTGGAGCAATGGTTGCTAATTTTAATAACACCTCTTCAGCACCCCCCCCCCTCCTTTTGGCCTTTAGAATAAATGGCAGGTTGACTAATAAATGTGCAACTCCCAGAGCTGTTTTGCTCTGCTGCACCTGGAAGCTGTGGTGTTGAGTGCCACCTGTTGGGACACAGCAGTAATGGCATGGAGCTGGTGACAGCTGTACAAGGCAAGATTACAGAGGGTCATTTACAGTGTAACATAATAGCCAGGTTATTAATTAGCCAGTCTTGAGATAGGTGTAGCTGTTAGTCACAAACTACTGATAAAATTCGCCCTGTGTCAATCTACACTATAAAACAAATTATCCTATCCGGTTTTACCTGCATTCAAAGGTTTCAACTTTGAATGCAACCTGAAATGTGTCTAATGCCTCTAATATTCTGCTGATGCCTGGTGTTTTTGTAATATTACTAAGTATATTGTTTCAATGCTTTATACGTCAGTGTTTCTACTTGAATGTTCTTCTCATCAGGGTGAAAAAAAGCCCTTTAAACAGCTGTTCAGCCATGCAACATTTAAACCGTCTGCTGAAACCTGAACAAATTAAAATCTCTGAGGGTTAGCAGATTTGTAAAGCAGGGGCACTCAACATCTATTGAACTGCAGGGGAAGCCCAAGGCTATATAGACCCTTTCACCAAGAGCTAATAGAAATGTATGCTATATGGTTATAAAAAGCAAAAAGAAAACTAACCTTTTTTTAGTTTATAGGCTTGAAGTCATGGAATTAAAGCAAACACACAACATATGAAACACATAGGTTAGTGATGCACCAAACTATGCACTGTTTTTGTATTGACACGAGTTAAAAGACAAACCTCCAAAACCAAAGAATATCAGTAACATTTGCACAGTGCTGAAGAGAATGTAGGTGTATGAATCCCATATATTTTTCTCTGCTACATCATGTTTTATTAACCACACATTTCTCACTATCTTGACACCACTGTAATGAACCAACGTAGCCGAAAACAGTTGAATCAAGCATAATATACTAGAAAAGAGTTGTGTGACATGTTTTTAAATCAGTTTTGATTGACTCGAGTTGATGCTCGCACTGATGTGTCCCAGAGTTTGAAATTGTTATGTGCAGGATAAAGGCCAACACAATCAACCTAAAACATTAGTTCAGTCCTCACTCTGGGGGAGTTAAGGTGGAATTATTCCTCCTTAATACAGGGCTATATGATCTGTTTTGGGATGTAAACACAAGTTTCACTGAACCAACATTGATTGTGATTTTGTCTCCCAAAGTGCTTTAATTTGATTTTAGTTTTTAGTTGTTTTTTATATCTAATAGTCACCATCCTTTGAAGCAACATTTCAAACAATGATCCCACAGCTGATACAGATTATTGCTCCTGCGTGGTCTATTTTATTCTATTTCATATTACAAAGATTATTTTTTTGTACTGACACAGTGAACAGCTCCACATGAGCTTGGCTGATTGAAGCAGCAGCATAGAGGGAATCACTGTTCTGTGATCAGTGAGCAGGGCCCCTCGGCCATCTCTGTCATCATCATATCCGCACAGCCAAGAGCTGAGTCTCGAACAGCACTCTCACACAGAATCACTGTGACACCAGGCTGGGGGTATGACGCTGGATGGCCTTTCTGTCCCAGTCAACAGAGGAGGGTTTGTTTACCTTTATGACTGACTGACTGACTCTCACTCTCTGATAGAAGAGGTTGCTGTTGTCAGGAGGGACATTCTCAACTAAAATTGGTTTGATTTTTGTTTCAGTGCCACTTTTTTTCTTTATAGTTCTAGACATCAGAAGCTTAGAAGCCAGGAAACTGGATAAACACCAGGGACATGTTTTGCAAATACACCAGTGGTTTCAGAAAAAGTCAAACCACAATGTTTTTTGATGCAGGATGTAACACAACTCTTTGTTTCTCTGCATGCAGTTGTATACTCTCTACTCTACTTTGGGTTTTTTTTACACAGTCTGAAATTCTCATTGTGATTTCAAGTGACGCAAACTGAAGGATGATGATGATAGACAGCTTGGAACAAAGACAGGAAAGGTCTGTCTCCTTTCCAAGGTTACAGGCCTTTCTACTGTTTCCTCTCTCCTGCACTGGCTGGCCAGATTGATTTGAATAGAAATCTACTCAGCATGCAGCCAAGTAGGGCAAATGACTTGTGAGTATGTGTGTGTGTGTGTGTGTGTGTGCGTGTGTGTGTTTGTGTGCGTGTGTGCGTGCGTGTGTGCGTGTGTGTGTACTAGTATGACTTGGTAGGCTCAGTCAGACATGTTATTTCCTGAGATAATAAGATATGTGATTAGACTACGTGATTATGGTTTACCGGTATGTTGGAGAAATCCTGATGACTGACTGATGAGAAATGTTAAGAAATGAGTTTAAATATTTTATTAGAATTAAATGTTGGATTGAATTAAAATTATTAAAACACTTAAATTTAAAATTACATGTGTTTTACGTTTTGTGCGTATGTTTTGTGATACTGCTCTTATGTTTTTTTTGCATGTGTATATGTTCTGTGTATTTTGTGTTTTTGTAGTTTTATAATGGTAGGTATATGAACATAATTCAGGGCCACAACTAAAAAATCTTAATAATTACATATATATTATGGTCTATAATCATTTAATCCATCTTCTACACACAAAGGTGGATCATAGAAAAAAATATATATAATAAGAAAACAAAAAATAATATTTCCTGTAATGTATATCTAACAAAAGTTAATAACACATATTTTGATGTGTAGTTTTGTGCACTGCTGGAATGTAAGTAACCTTTTAACAAAATAAGATGCTGTCTGTTATACAGTAACAGTTTACAACATAAAAGTTTACAACAGTAAATTAAGGCCTACAAATTAGGCCTATATTATGCTGATAATGCGTATGCCTACTTCAAGCAAAAACCTTTATTCAGGACTTTTACTTCTAATGGAAACTTTGTAGGTTACATTATGATGTTGCTACTTAAAGAAACTTAATCCTGAACTGGCTCCACGTGACTTCACCGGAAACATCAGCACTTTTACACCATTATCTAGCACTATTTCCCTTCTGTTGGAAATGAAAAGCCCAGTCATTCTACTTCACAGTACAGTTTTACGTCGTTTATCTCTTTTAATTCGATTAATATCTAATAATTAGATATTACTCGAATTAAGAGGAAGTGAGCTTTATGTTTTATTCCTGGTGAATGAACCATAGACAGAATATAACAGCACAGAACTGATGTGATGCTGCCCTCTCCTGTACAGGCACAGAGTTTCTGACGGACTCATACTGTCATCACTACTGAAGAACTCTCAGAGAGAGTTCTTGAGTAGTGACTCTGTACAGCGTGTCTTTACATGTTTCAACAGCAGCTCAGTGAGCCTGGATATTTCCAGTATGCGCCATCTGATCCCCGATCAGGTATAACCGGATGGGACTTTCTTCTAGGCGGGGCTTAAACTTTGGGGACTTTGTTCCAAAAACTGCATTCAACACTTTTCCACCTCATTGTTGAAGCAGTGGCCCTCAACTTTCAGGAATATCGGGAACGTATATGTGCACAATTCCGAATTGCAACCAACCAGCGTGATGGGTCTGTTCAAGTTTATATGTGCGATTGTCACTAGAGCGTTATTTATCCTCGTCTCTTTGGCCGGGGTCTTCAGAGTGACATATGTGAAGAATGATCCAAATTACTGGTCCCTGACTGTCCTCCTTCTGCCGCTTATCGTTGAAATGATAATAACACTAAAGAGCCGAAAGGGACAAGACTACAAATGGTAAGATGAGGTGCATGCATGTGTTTGTAAATGTGTTGTAGCCCAATAATCTCTTGCTTGGGGACGAACTTATCTAAGTTTATTTTTGTGCCTGCTTTATTGAGTAGATTTATAGTAGAATATAAAAATAAATTAAGCTGTTGGCATCTTCCCTCTGCCTTCAACCCTTTCCCACCACCTACCCCGAAACCCCGCATCCTGCCTGTGTCCCTCCTCTGCGGTCCTGGGACAATGAGGACAGACCACCCCATGCTCACTGACCCCTTAATTCATACTCTAGGGACTCAACTGCCGGAAACACTCTTCCGCCACGTCCTCAACTTAATCTGTAAACAATTCTGTATTTGACAGTCTTGACTTGTCTGTTTTTGTTGTTGTCGTTGTTGAACCATCAACATACATTTTAATTTAACATACAATACAAAACATAGTGTTATGATTTGTTCTTTGTTTTTATAATTTATAGCGTAATATAGCGGGGAAGGGGGGGTGCACTGAAAGTCATCTTGGACTTTCTTCAATTGTTAGTCCACAAAAATCGGGGAGACCTGGTATGGTTGTAACATTTTTTGCTTCATCGACTATAACACAGATTTTTTTTAGCTAGAGTTCTCAAATGTTTATACAAAGTACCCAAATTTGCAGGGTAGGTTGTAACAATAATACAAAGGAAGCAAAAGTAGATGCCACACCATATGATAGGCTATGCTTCAAAAACAGGTATAGTGAAATAAAAGAACAATGTTTCTCTCTCATTGTAAAGTCTGATGACTCATGCGCTTGTACAGTATGTGTAGCTATGTAAATAGTACAGTATTCTTAATAAATATTACAAAAATGTACTTAATTAACTCATCTTTGTACATCCTTAGGTCTAACAAAAAAAGGTGTGTGTCTGTGTGTGTAAATATGCATATATGGAGTCACAGTCAGTGCTTGAATTTTTATTGTGCACCAGCGCTTCTCACAAGCTGCCCGTAAACTTCTCTGACCTCTCCACCAGTAGAGAGTACGGAAATGCTCGAGTGCAGATACACACGCCAACATGTGAATGGGAAGTACTGCTCACAGAGATGACAAATGAATGCTGGTAACCTTGGAGTGCAGGTTTCGAGGGCCCAGACTGCAAAGGGCACTCTGTAAAATATTAAAATCAAGAAAGTCCCTAGTTTTATGTACCCCACCCCTGTCAGTTATAGGCTTAGGGACTGTATTAGCATAGTTGTATGAAATTATAAATGAAAAAATGCAACACATGTCACGTAAGAAACTACATTTCAATCTAATACAAGTCAAACTATTTTATCTGCAACAGTATAGATAGCCTACTTAACAAAATATAGTCTTGGTCAAAAAATACTTTTTTACCTCAAAATCTGTTTTTTTCTCTGCATATTCTGAATGTACCTGTTTCCAGACTTGAAAACAGACGGGCATAAGGTTGGTATTGTAGACTACTAACCTAATTGATCAATTGACTAAGTATTTCAATCGACCAAACATTTCAGACTAATCGTTTCAGGGCTAAATGCATTGGTTGCAACCAGCAGATCTATAGCTCACTCTGTCTGTTGGTGGTTCCACAAAAATGTCCCCACCCTTTGTCCACACCCATCCTAGGAGGCTGAAATTTGGTGTGTGTGTGTGTGTGTGTGTGTGTGTGTGTGTGTGTGTGTGTGTGTGTGTGTGTGTGTGCCAATTGGCTGTAATGGTGCAACAACCTTCTGGGTTGATCTGAGAGGAATGATAAATGTTGAAAACAGAAAACATACATTACCGGTGACTTTAGCATGTGTTATTTGTCTGAGGCTGAGTGCAGGGCTGTCAGAGAGTGAAAGATAACGGGATTCAGGCAACTTGTGAATCATCCCACTCAACTGGAGGGTCGTCTGCTAGATCACTTCTACACCAATTCACACAGACATGAGCTCTCATGTGTGGTAAAATCCATTCATTATGCGTCTGGAAGTTTATAGTAACATGTGATGCCTATACGAGTGTAACATTTTTAGCTGAGAATACAGGCCCTGTTTCTGGTCCGGTTGGTCCATCAGTTCAGTGGTTCACAAAGCTGTGTCACCTGCAACTTTCTATCTCTGAGAGTGAAATTTGCCATTCTGGGAAGATTAACCCTCAAACCAGGCCAGAGGCCTAATGGGCCCTCATTCTCACACTCTTCTTTAATGTTATTGGTATCTCAACCAATGTGAACTGTTGTCCTTTCAATGTAAATAGTATTCTTTTCAATGAGACACAGATTCCGATAAAGTCAAAACCTCTAATAGCCTGCTAGCAACACTGTTTGACAGGCCTGTGTGTGTGTGTGTGTGTGTGTGTGTGTGTGTGTGTGTGTTCTTGCAAATAATGTGAAGGCCACAGCCTAAGAACACTAGGCTGAGCATGAAGACTGCACACTAAAAGTTCAGTGTACCAATAAACATCTGAAACATTATCATCATAAACATCTAATATATTTTTTATTTCTTGGAGGTCAAGTGTTTATTATGTTGTGTGTGTGTGAATGTACTAATTTGGTCACAGCTGTTGTGAATTTGCGCTTGTCTATGTTTATTAACTCATATTACCAAAAATCTTAATCTTAATCTTAAGTTTTGCATTACATACATACATTTTTCCTGTGTGTCTTTAAGACGTTGTGTTGATGAAGTGCTGTTTGGTTGTCTTGCAGGTTTTCTCCTCCTATCTTTCTGTTTCTCATCAGTATCATTCCCTCCATTTGGATCCTGGAACTCCACCACAAGCAGGACAAAGCCAGCGACCCTCAGGTATTCAACATTACGAACAAAAATATTCAGTGTGTAACTGCTTTCATAATCTATTCACAAGTGTTGGTGCAAAACTCTAGCTCTTTGAACAAGTAGCTGTTGTTCATCATTCATTAAATTACTGATTCTATCAAGTAGGGCATTTTCTTTCAAACCTGAAGCTTTCAATGTTAAATTATACCATACAGTACAGACAGCGAAATTCAGTCTTGTAACAAACACTTTCAACTGTTTTCAGTGCAAAAAACTTGACTCTTGGGAGAATTTGCGCAGATTGATCACTCACAACGAGACCCAAAGTAACATCTCATACCAGGACTACCTTAAGGTAAGAGTGACCGCTTGAAAAATTAATTTAACTTCACTTGTCTCTTATAGTAGAACATGTTCTCTATGATATGCCTGCAAAGAAACAAAAAACAGTGTAACAATGATGATGCATTTTTTTTGATGATGTAGTTCTTGGAAAGGGCCTACACTGCAGTATGGATTATACCCAATATGGTAGTGAAACTAACCACAATCAGGCAAACCAAAAATAAGGCATCATAAGATTACATATTTCTTAAGAAGCTCTGAGGAAATTTACTTACACTTCTCCTTATTCATATGTGAATTTATTTTATTCATTCGTTGTCGCTTTCTTGTACTGTGATTTACAGTTTAATCACAGCTCTGTCTCGTCATGAGGCTGCCAGGCGCACACTCCAGGAAGCCACTGCGCCAAACTGGGAAATAGTCTGGCACATAATCACTCATAACAATACAATTCTTCAGATTATTAATTAGTGAGCCTTAGAGGTGCTTGTTTTTACATTTGTACAGAGCTAGGCTAGCAGTCTTTGTGTTAAGCTAAGCTAACTGCCTGCTGACTATAGTTTCAGATTGAACATAGTTTGTTTGCCAAGAAAACGAAACAGCCTCTCTCCCAAAAAACTATTCCTTTAACACGGAAATTGCTAGAATCTACTTTTAAATGTTGGTCATAATTCAAGTGTTTATGTCATAACTAATCTAGTCAGCTAACAAAGAGCAGTGTGCTTGAAATGTCACACAAAGTAACACATTTTCTGTGTTTATTTAAATCTATCCTTTGCATTGGCTGGATTGTAGTTTTCTACAACATATTTTTCTTTTGTTTAAAGCATGTACAACTAGTCAACCATTGATAATTAGTTAACTGATTTCCTGGTGATGTGGATGCATCTTGCCTGTAATTAGTTGTAGAAAACAAAATTATAAAATTTCAAAAACAATTAAAAAATCCTCATCTTAGGCAACACCAACGCCTCTCTACTGTAATAATGTCCAAACTGTTGCTTTCTAGCTCTTCATTGACAAAGAGTAAAATAATGTGGTGTGGTTATCTAACCCCAAATCTGGTTAGAAGCCAGTTCTATGGGATCCCTGAACAGACTCACTGAGGAGCAGTGTTTTGGACAGATTCCCCGATTGTCAGTTTGGAGTGAATGCACAGGAAAAAACATGAACATTAAAGGACTGGAAAGCCAGATGCAGCTCCAGGGGTTAAATGATTCAGAAAGAACCCATGGGATGGGAGAGACAAAATAATTTTCCCATGAATACAGGCCTGGAATCTTGGAAGAGCAATCCCTCCTTCCCCCTGATGACAATTTTGAGACTTCTGCAGAATTTAGACTCAGTAAATTGTGCTAATATAGAATCTTGATAAAATGCAGCTTATGTATTATTATGTTTCACCCGATTTACGTTTCTCCACAGTCGATACAATTACATTAATTTGCTTATTATATGCCTAAATGTTCATGTAGTTTTGCTTAATTTTCCAACATCTGAGGAAGAGTATAATATTAATAACATAAATAACAGAGAAGTGAATACCTTACATGTTGGTGATCAGGGGCAAAGACAATCATTAATATTCCCAGCTTCAGGGTGAGGTCTCTTCAGTTTTTCATACAAACGGCTTAGAGGTGTGGATGATGCCATACTAACCCTGCTGCATGGCACCTGTACCCATCTTGAGAAGCCTAAGTCATTCATTAGACTGGGCTTCTGGACTTCTCAAGCGCTTTGAACAACGTGCAACCTCACCTGATGGGACGAAAATTGCTCCAGATGGACTTCACCCCTCACCTGATCTCATGGATGCTGTCATTTCTGACAAATAGACAACAGAGGGTCCGTGTCAAAAGTCAAGTCGGTTCATCAAAGACAGTCTTCACTTCCCCACAAAGCTCTGTAATCCCATCGGGTCTGTGCACACTATACATTAATTTCTGCAGGCGCACTAACCCAGGGATGTACAGGGACTGAAATTCAGACCGGGACTTTGAGATGAAGAGGCCTTTTATACGAGCGCCATGTGGGGGCAGTTATTGCAGTTATTTTAATATATATGCTAGTGTTGTACTTCTGTACAATCAAATTCATAATAATGAAGACCTTCAAGAAAGTTTTTTATGACAACTCCCTCTTAAGTTTGTATAAGCAAGGAACTACTACACTGTACAAGACTAGATCAGGCAAGCCTGAGTCAGTCAGAATGCTGAAATAGTTCAAAATAATCAAAAACTAGAATGCAGTCCCATAAAATAGAGCAGTGTGTGTGTGCATAAAAATCAACTGCTGCAACTTAAGCTCTGAGTAATCCTATCCCTGGCTCAGATTCCCCTGTGCTGGACCCTGACTCTGCTTGTACTGATTGTACAGCATGAGGAGAACATCAGTAATAAATATAACTAACAATAACCACAGCACCTTTCCACCATGGTGCCTCTTGTGCCTCTTGTGAGAGGGACATTTTTCCAGAGTGGTGCAAGCAGTACTGTCTTGACCTCATTCCCCACGGAAATAAAGGAACTGGTTGTCGACTTCTGCAAAGATCTTTACATCATCAGCTTTTTCTTCAGGCTCACCAGTCAGTCCTTAAAGCTTTTTACAAATGTTTTATTGAATCTATAATAACCTTCAATATATCAGCCTGGTTTGGGTCACAATGTAACATCCATTGCAACCCACCAAATAAAATCGCAACGAGAAGTAAAATAATTGAACTGGAGCAGGAACTTTGTGTTCTGCTTTCTTTTATTGTGTATGTAGCCTATGTGTACATCATTAGCTGTTTTATGTATTTTATGTGTATTTATTGTCTGTAAGGGCAGCTACAACTATGCACTAAGCACTTTGAGTCCATGAAAAAATTTCCCCTACCCTAGGGGACAATAAAGTATATTATATTCTATGAACCACTTATCAGTATTTACAAGAGAAGGACTAAACTAAAAGGAACACAAATAGCCTCATACACCACTCATCGCCTGCACAGCCATTACAGTCTTCTACCCTCAGGCCAGAGATAGAGATCGCTCACACTGAGGACTAAGAGAGGGATGACAAGCTTTGTGCCCACGTCCATCAGAATTATAAATGGTTGATTTACTCATTCATCTATGTATGCATGTATGAGTGCTTGATTTGTCGATTTATTTTATTTATCTGTTCTTAACACAATCTTATTTAATGTTTATCACCTATTTAACATGTATTTATTGTGCGTTGCAAGCTTTACTTAAAGTTATTTGAATTTAATTGAAAACTTTCAGGTTTGTTGTGATTTAATGTAAGAAAGCCATAATTTCAACAAGACCGTTGTGTAAAGTAGCAAGACTTGAGAGGTTACCAGGCTTTACAAATACTAAAGAGATGGATACTGTGCCCCAAAAACAGCATGTAGATGGACAATAAAAGAGGCCCATGAACTGACCTTTGACAAATTCCACATGCCAGAGAAGCCCAATTAAATAACAGGTCAGAACATACAGAGAACTTGCCAAGTCATAAACTCACTGTACCAGATATCCCAGCCCACCATCTTCCTCAGGCAAATGATCAACATTATCAGCAGCAGCATTGAAATCAAGAACACAAATGTATCTGTCACTCTGATCTCACTGCAACAGGATGCCAAAGGAAGAGCGGTCTTTTCGCTTTGCTTCAGATGGAGAGACAGACCTGAGAATAAACTTACAACTTAGAAGGCAAACAGCTTCAAAAAGACATTACAGACATTAGCACCAACATCTACATAAAAACTAAACAACCATATCCACTTTGTTATTTTTACAACCACAGCAGCAATAGTCATAAAATACTTATGAAAAGTTTAGCTTAGATAGCTTACAATGCAGCAGTCATATTTTTAAGAGAGAGAACATAAGTATGGTGTGGCCAATAACAGTAAGAGAGGAGCATTTGATATAATTTATATATAAACAAAAGCCAGACCACCACCCCACCCATTTAGCCCAGGAGAATCAAAAAGCCAAAATTTGGTTTGGCTGCATCCCACAGCCCTTTATTGGGTTTCAGTAAGAGAAACAAAATTCAAGATGTGCAACATAATGGAGTACACACGCACAAACAAAGTCTTGCGATATTCTATATTTACGAAAAAAAATGTGAATGGTGAAGTTATATTCTCTGTGTCAAAGCCTGATATATTTGGTTAGCAATGACTTGATTAGGACTTTTATCAGACAAAATATTACAGGGTAAACACTGAGATTTGCACATCAGGCATCACCTGGTCTCTGCATACGTAAATGTCGGTACTTTAACGTAAGGTATTTATTGCTAGAATGCATTGATTAATTATGATTAACATGATAATTACTGACTGATGAGATCCAGCCATCCCAAAAAAAGTTGTCTACAAAAAAACAAAACAAATAACTTCCAATCTCTCTTCTTTTTTCCCAAATATTAATTAGGTGTTATCAGATGTCTGTTCCAACGACTGGATCCTGGCTCTTCATCAGATCCTGCTCATCCTTCTCATTGTGGGGAAGTGGCTGCTACCTCTGGGAGGCGGAGTCACGCGCGACGAGCTCTCGCAGCTTCTCCTTATTTTCGTTGGCACTGCAGCAGACATCCTTGAATTTACCAGTGAGACTCTGTCAGATGTCAAGTGGGTGGCTAATTATGTTGCTCACTAGTTATAAATATTATGTATAGTTTTATGTATGTCTATTGAGCTCTGTGCATGCAAAGAACTATAATGTTCACCCTTGTGTATAAACAATAGACACAAACTTATAGAACTCAAGCAAGAAGTTACCTTATCTGTGTCCCAAAATCCCCTCCCTGAGATGTTGATGTTATGTCAAAGTAGCAACTGAATTAAGCAGCATACCATTGACATTTATCAGGGGACTGACATTGGCTATATTTTCCATGTGGCTTTTCCAGAGAGAACAACCCTGAGCTGGTCTACCTCATCTTAGCTGTATGGACTTGGAGCATGTTACAGTTCCCTCTACATCTGGCCGGTCAGTGTGTGTTTGTGTGTTTGGAGCTTATTAAGCACTTACAGCCATGTGTGGGACCATCCAAACAATGTGTTTAGAAATTGCCAAAACATTAGTAAAGTCAGCAGTGTCTAGGCCAGTGTTGTAAGTAAACTGTGAGAAGTAGTTTGGCTGAATCACTTGCTGCTTTATCTCCAGATTTGTCAAATTATTAACCCAAAAATCAGTTCTGATTTCCCTTAAATAAAACACAAAAAAACCTTTATCAGAAACATGGTAATATCCCTACTTTTAGACATGTAGTTCTATAAACAGTCTCACCAAATAAACAAATCACCAACAGGAAGGGTGTATGTTTGTACAAAACGGTCGGAGGAAATCCAATCTCCTGTGTTCATAACGTAAATAGATTTGGACTGACAAAGTCTCCAGTTCTTTAGTTGGCTGATAAGAGGAGGCCATTATGAGCTGAGGCCCAACTAGCAGATGTTCTTCTGAAACTCATTCCACTGAGCACAGAAAAGAATGCAAACCCGCCTGCTCAAATCTGAAGGAAACAAAGGATGGGGTTTCATGAAAGAAAGAACATCATAATGAGATTTGAAACAGCACAACTTTGTTCTCGGAAAAGACAACCCCCTCCGACGATCTCAATTATTCATTACCTAACCTTTAATAATTTACAAATGGATGAGATTTTTAATGATACTTTCATGTATAGTTTTCCTGTCATAATACATTTAAAGTACTTAGAGCTTGAATGCACTGAGCACTCTGTTGTGTTTACAAATTCAGCTGCTTTCCCTTCAGTGTGTTCAGTTTGTGTTTGTGTCCGCTCATGTGAGTGTGTCTTTTTGTGAGTGTGAATGTCCAGTATGTTTGAGTGCAGTGTAAACACACAAAGTGTTGACATACGAGTGCAACATGTTCATACGTATAAGTTTCAAAGTTCATTCTTCACCTTGGACACCAGCAGTTGAGAAAACATAGATCTGTTTAACAGCTGTTCTGAAGCTTTTGATCATATCACAAGATCTTCACCATCTTCTGGGATTTAGCCCAGTTTTCATGGAATTTTAGATGTTCACGTTTTTTTTTCTGAGCTACATCAACTTAACAAACTACATTAAACTAAAACAAATTTGTAGGATTTAAATATCAGGTTAGTTTATCAAACCTTCGATGGCTTGGCGACCTGTCCAGGGTGTACCCCGATGTCAGCTAGGATTGGCTCCAGCCCCCCGCGACCCTGTACGCAGGACAAGCAGTTGATGATGATGGATGGTTAGTTTATCAAAATCACAAAAAACAAACAAAATACCTCTAGTCCTAGCCAGCCATGCAGATAGATTTGGCTTTTTTTATTGCCACTGAGACGTGTACACCAACACACTATAATGGAGGCAAATAGAAATTACTGGTGATGCTCAAAGCATAGAATATTCCATCCATCCATCGTCAACCGCTTGTCCTGCGTACAGGGTCGCGGGGGGCTGGAGACAATCCTAGCTGACATCGGGCTGAAGGCGGGGTACACCCTGGACAGGTCGCCAGTCCATCGCAGGGCCACACATAGACAGACAACCACTCACACTCACATCCA
>JAPMOB010223410.1:0-19750 GCA_029875015.1 Lepomis gibbosus | reverse complement strand
TTTTTTTTTTTAGCAAATATGATGTTTACCAAGGTTATTATGTTATTTTAGCATTTGCTAATTAGGACTAAATGTCAAAGTCAGTGGATCACCAAAGTCAATAGGATTCATCCTCTTGGCACTTTGATGTCAGTGTTAGATTTTGTGCCAAACCAATCAGTACCTATATGTTGAGATATTTCGCTGGAAAACATTAACCTGCTGTTGGCTCTAGATTAAATGTCAGAGAGTCACCAATATCATTAGGATTCATCCTCTGGGCACCATGATTACATGACTAATTCATCCAATGGTTGTCAAGACATTTCACTAAAAACACAAAATGTCAACCTCATGGTGGTGCTAGATGAAAAGTCAGGGGATCACCAAAGTCTGTATGCTTTAGCCTCTACTATGCATGTTTGTTCAAAATTTCATGGCAGTCTATCCAATAGCTTTTGAGATATTTTAGTTTGGACCTCTTGCCCGTTTACTGCCCTGTTGGTCTCTGGAGGAAGAGCATGAGCTGACAGACCGTTCATCAGCTGTGTTTCTCCATACATGCAGCTGTCACAGAGCACAGCTAGAACAACTCAGCTTCCCACAACATCACAGCATAGCACTTCACTACAAAACAAACACACACATACACACACATACACAGCTGACCTCCATTAAAATAACAGGAGAACAATAAATAATGATGTTTTTCCAAAGAGGACAAATCCCAAACCAATTTGAAAATGTTTATTTCATGATGCAGTTGTTACAGCATCAGTCTTGCCTCTTAGAAGCTCATGTTATCCTTTCCCAACGGCAAATCAAAAGACTGCAGGATCACACGAAACATGTACTCAGTGAGAGTTATGTTTTTTTTCTGAGGTAGGGCAGCATATGTCACATCACAATCCTGTTATGTAACTCTGATCTGACGAGGTTACAGAAAGCCTTAAAAACAGCCACAAAAAACCCCTGATGGAAGTCCTTTGTCCAATACACATTATGAAAAACTGAAGCAGCTTATTATGTTTGCAAATTCCCTGTCTCTCATGAAAACCATGCAGATGCCAAGTTACCCCAACACTTACCCAAGAGGCACCATTGTTTTGTCAACTTGAGTTTGCGGCTCTTTAGCTCTAAGAATCGTCTCTCCACAACCCCCCCCCCCATCACCATCAATTGTCGAATCAACCAGATATCCCCTCCCTTCCTTCTGTTCAGACAACCTCATTAAGGATCACTATTGATGTCACCCTTTTGACCCTTCCTGTGCATAAACACCGCCACCAGCCATAAAACCTTCTGGAGACCATAAAACACACAAATATGTGGCAGTCTTTCTGATTACAAACAAGACCAGAGGGAGGCAAGTTCTCCTTTTGTGCTCAGTCAGCTTATAGCACAGGTAGCGTTTAAAAGGGCTGTAACGGACATTTTTCTTGTTTTAGCACATTATCAACCAATGTCTGTGCCAATACTTAATATTACTTCAAACTATTTTTTTAAACCATACCACAAATTTTGAGATTCATTTCCTACCTTGTATGCTATGTATACTACTGATTTGGATTAATTTCATTGTATTATGAAAATAAACCGGACAGGCTTAAACGTTGCTCCATACAAGTAATAAGTTGTTATTGTTCTGTGGTAATACGTTTGCGTCCTTGGACATCAGACATTCCAGGACATCAGACATCTGATATTTGAGATATGGATGCCAAAAAAACACTCTACTGTTAAGGTATGTTGTCACAAGAGACAACCTGAAAGATCACCAATACCCAAAGATGAATGTTGTGATAGGATTGTGTGTACTCGATCATTTCTTGCATTAGAAAGGGTGCTGTTTGGCAGGTGACTCTTAAGCCTCAGATATCCCAATGACCTTAAACGGACCAACAAGGTGAGCAATCAAACCTGTTTCCGGTGACTCCTGCATTACTATAAAACAAAAGCATGGTTTACTGAAAAATAAACCAACAAATGGTCACTAGGATGGCTTGATTAACTATTTAATGTTAGTTTCAGGTCTCTTGAAGTTGTTTTTTTATACAATAGTGAAATTAATTCAACCAAGTGACTGCCTGGAAGGTAGCAAATCAAGCTTTGGAAACTTATTTTTAATAAAATTTACATTATATACATGATCTGTTGGATTAAACTCCATTATCATGTTTAGAATGTTTTGGCAGTGACAATATAAGTCAGTGCGCGCTCATGACACACGCTACCTTAAAGCAATTTCTCTCTCTTGCTGTCACACCAAACTATACTTTGTATGAGCACAGACACCTGCAGTAACACTCTGGCATCTCCTCTTTCTTCTAATACAATCCACATTTATCAAGTGCTTTGCACTGCTGGCCTCGACAGTTATAACTATTATGCAAATGGTTCAAATAGGCAGAGAGAGCTCTGCAAGGCAGCTCCAGCCCACTCCACTCAGGGCTCTCCGCCAGGCTGAGATCAAAGCAGCCCAAGCTGCTCATGTTTATATTCATGAGGTACTATTTCTCCCAATGTAAAACTTTCCACTAAAGCATCCGGCTACCTAATAAGCCAATATAATATAGGCTGAGCTCAGGCTGAGGAAAGAAACCTGATAATAAGTAATGATGAATATAATCAAATAAAATGTGTCACACAAATGTGGGTACTTCTCTGGTGCCGTCTGACCAGTAAGTCCTGCTGTCTTACTGTGTGTAAGACATGATGCACATGGGTCAGTGCAGTTCACGCTAAGTGTGTATGTGTCTGACACCATATGAATAAATCATGATTGGGCCAAACCTAATGGCCACTGGCCAAGGTCTGACACAGTATTTTTGAGTATGGTATTTTACTCAGTTTGTGTCTTGGATCTGCCAGAGACATGAGGGGCCAATCGATGCTTGACGGGAAGCTGGGGTTGAGGTGATGGCTGGTGAGACAAAGCAATTCCTTTCGGGTAAAAATCCTTTTAGGCTGCATCCACAAATCTTGCAGGACTAAAGATATCTTGCCACCAGTTGTTTTCCATAATTGCCTTTTAGTTTATGGGCTCAAGTAAACCAGGAGACACTGCAAGATTTACAGCCCAGCCCTGACTAACCAAGGGGCCCTGAAATGCAACACACCTCCTTAAATCACACACACACACACACACACACACACGCACACACACACACAGACCAGGATCAAAGTAGTGCTTCCTACCAGTTATGGTCTAATTGAAAAGTGCGCTGTTCTTGATTTATGCTATTTTCAAAGCAGAGACAAGCTTTTTCAAAAGCTGCTAACTTTGATCAAACATAAAACTGTTTTAACATCAGCGTATAAAAGAGCTGCGTAGGTAACAGATGAGCCTCTCTGTCCTTCTGATGCTGTGCACTTTTTTCTGCATCTGCTGCACAAGTTTCTAGTCTGTAATGATACAAACTGGAACTCTAAAGTAAAATTAGTACATGAACGAAAACCTTTCACAGATTTACTGACTATACTGATCAGCACACCTTGTCAGCCTAATGAATGTAGCTGAGCATCAGTATAATATCCTTGTGGCACTATACAATTTATCATACTGAAAGAGGTATTAATATTAATAATGTTTTAAATTGTTCAGTTTGTAGTAAATATGCTTATCTAAAAAAATAAAAAGTGTTTTCATCATGTATAATTTCTTTAGATTAGATTATTAAACCTGAGAATGGCATCTCTCCCTTCTGTGCCCATTCAGTATGTCTTATAGGTCATGAAAGAAAATAATCATTATTTTTGTCAATATTATACACTCCTAGTGATCTTTAGCAAAGGAAGGATGTGAAGAAACATGCTGCTGAGAGGTGTGAGGCTCTAAAGGCTTGTACCCGGGCTTTACAGTGGTAAACGTTTTTGGTTTGAGTTTTCTCAGGATGATATCCCAAATCATCTAGAAAACTATACAACTGCCACTTTGAGACAATCACAAAGAAAGCAAAAAATGCAGCCTTTAATAGGAGGGTTTCAAGGACGCTCTCTCTCTAAAATATTGTAATCAGGTCTCCTGTGGGGGAAAACAAAGCTTTCAATGAAATGGTTGAGCGTGAAGAGGGGACATTTCAAACCCTCAGAGACAAACAGGTCAGCACTGGGACTGAGACAGAGGAGAGAAGGACAGGAAAGCCAAATTCCAAAGATGCTTTGCAGAACACAAGCTCGGGCTCGTCAGTTTTTGTTGCACAAAACGCTCACTCCCACGGATGCTCGCTCGCAATTGTGTGTGTGCGGGTCACTCGACACAGCCCCAAAAAAAGCATAATGCACGGCCTGCAGCTCCAGATCCTCTGCCCTCTTCCCTTGGCGCTCTCTCTCCCCTGCTCCATGATCAAAGTTTGTTTACGTTTGTGGTGTAACTTTGCAGGTTACATCTAAAACTCCCACACAGCGCACACTCTGTTATATTATATAAGCTCTATCAAAGCTGTACTCGCTAGGTTTCACAGCTGTTAGTTGTGTAAAACACTATAGAGCCATTACCAAATCAGCCAATAGCCTTATTTAATCTATGCTACAGAGAACTGCAGTATTATATTTATCTCTACTCTGATTGCCTGACAGGCCTCCTTTGGATACCTTCTATCAACAAACAAAGCCATGACAGGATATTATGGTGGTTTGTTGCAGTGTCAGATATTTGACTTTTCATGCTTACAGTAAAAAGAGTACAACAATAAAGTCTACAGCTAGACTAGTACCTCTGTGGGGCTGTACTCAGGCACAATGCTTTGAGCTAAATGCTAATGTCAACATGCTAACAGGTTCACAATGTTTATCTGCTAAAATGTTAGCATAATAAGCACTTAACAAAAATGTAAACTGAGGATGATGGGAATGTCCTTTATTTTGCTCGTACCAAAGGATAAACCAAAGAACTGCACAAAATGATGATGACTGCGCTAGATGAAAAGTCAGCAGATCACCAAAGTTATTAGGATTCATTGCTTGGGAACCATGACATAGGTTTTTATAAAATTTCACAGCAATGCAAGTCTGGACAAAAATGGTGGACAGACAGACTAACTGACCATAGGGTGACCAGATGTCCCCGTTTTCTGACAGTCCCCATTTTTAATTGTGTGTTAATCATAGACTGTATAAGGTGTTAACAGACCTGAAATCAGATTTTACGAGGCCAGAAAGACTGGACAGCAGAGCATACAGGTGTGGTGCCAAAAAGTGATTTCCGTCCACAGAAACGCGCGCCGCATGTAAAGTTATCGCCCAGTCTCTTACGACTACAGCTGCATCTGGATAAAACAGACATAACGTGCAAATAAACATCACTTTATGTCCATGGTAATATCAAATTTATGTCTTTGTGTTTTTTGAGTGGTCAAAAAGACTAGAAATACGGAACATTTACATGTTTGTGCTGAATAGGTCGTCATCCGGTAAAATCTTCTACTTCCAAGAAAGCAATGCGTTTTGCATGACCAACAACTGCAACAACGGTTCAAATTTTTTGTTAGGAGTAACAAGTTGGAAGTTAGCGTTTTGGCTAACCCGCATTTAACAGACATTTAAATATCAGAGAAGAAAAAATCGCTGTTCATGCCATTTACTTGTCCAGTGATCTCTTAGAACTGTGGCACAAAGAAACTTCAGGAGTGAGTTGTTATCATGAAATATGGTGGCAAAATCAAACAAGTAAACACATCTTGCCCCTCAAAACATGCGGTTGTCCTACAGGACAACTAATTTCATAAAAGATCTATAACAAATGCAACCAATGAGTGCAACTTTTTAACATGGTCAACAATAAATAAGAATCGATTATCTCAAATAATATATTATATTCTGGATGACCTGAACTACCACGGAAAGCACACAATTAAATTCAGTGTGACTTGATCTGATATTATGATGTTTGGACTCACTAAATTTGTCAGCATTTGTGCCTTAGGCCAAACAGGAAGGAACCATCCTACATGTGCAGCAAAGGAGTGCTCCACTCTCTGATTGACTATTACATGCTATCGAGTAATGAGTGAGTGTGAGAGTGTCTCTTGCTGTGGGGCATGACTGCAGACGAGTGCTCAGCAGCAGCCTCTAATTGTTAGCAGGTTATTCATTATGGATGGGAGACAATCAGGCAGACAGACCTTGTTCCTCTCCACAGACCCCAGGGCCATTCAGAGAAGCCAAGACGCTGAACAGCAGGGTCATGAAATGTTCTTTCTTCTTGTGCGTCTTGAAGGCAATTTGTGTGTGCTGTAGCATCACAAATCTGTCAAATCTAAGACACAAGCTACATTACAGACATGTAAATTTGGTCAGATATTTCAAGCTATACTGCCTCAAGATGATTCTTGTCTTCTGATTTCTGAATGAGAGAGTGGAAAGTAATTGCCAAAGAAGGTCAAAGTTCATTTTATGACACTGGGGATGAGGAGCAGTCTCTCTGTGAAACACAGGACATAAGTCACTGGCGGTTAAATGTGTTAGAAGTGGTGGTGCTAAAGCTGAGGGCCGAGTGTTCAGCCTCACACTGTCTCCATTGATGACAAACACTGGAGTCTTTGCAGAGGTCGACAGGTCATATTTACTCATGGCTGTAGATACAGGGTGCTATTGAGCACACATGCAACTAAGCGCAGACACAGACGTTTTATTCTGCGTGTTCTGATAAGGGAGAACTGCCAGATTTTAGGGAACACTGGAGCAGCTTGTATACTATTCTGCACCATGGTATACACTCTGGTTTCATTATCAGGAATAAAATAAGTCCAACTATTTTTCTGGCAGTGTGTGATGCACTAATATGTTTCTTTAAGCTATATTTTACTGATTATCACAATTACGTGGACAAATCTAAAGATTTATGCCGAGATATCACTGACACATATAATATCTCTATAACATAAATAATTAGTCTGCCCCGTAAATTTACAGTGTATTGGACTTACTGAAAGATAAATCCTTTCTCATCAAAATGTAGTCATGCCTGTCATCCATCTCATTACCTTATCGTAATATCTACATTAAATCATATTTTAGTAATTGAGCTGGCTCCTTCTCCAAGTGGTTCTCCGTTCTAAGTACATAGATGTAATTAATAATTTCCACAGCAGCCTCCATGATTACTGAAAGAAAACATTGAAAGTTAGGAGAAACTCAAAACTTGGAACAAATTGGCTACTTTAGAGGATCTGCAATTGTAGCAGGTTTCGTTCCGATGAGCCTTACAACTCTGTTTAGACGTGACTGGCTGGCTCTGACCTGGACTTACTCTGCTAAATCAGTTTTCAAGACTTCCTCTGAGGCGGACCAGATGAGGTGAGATTCCTCCCTTTGCATCTGTTAGCCTATTGATGGAGGTCTGCACAGTGTGCCTTTGCCTTTACTGCCTCTGCTGACTTTACAGTATTGTATTTCTGCACTGAATTCAATTATCGGCTCTGACTACAGTAGCAATGTTGGGGTTATCTGGGGTGACTGGATGTACCGGTGTTTCATGGAACCTCAATGATCTGGATCTGACTGATGTTACATAAGGCTGCTTCAGTGTGAGACGATGGCACCCGAGGGAGTGTGTTCACAAGGCCACCTCTTGCCTCCAAATGTATTAGTGTTATTTATGGGAAAATGTATTCAACTACAACCTGTTCTGGTTCTCTTCCAACAGTACAAATAGTCTATTTTGTTAAAATATCAAAGTGTCTTCAATTGTGGTGTGAAAAGGATTGATTGCATAATCCCTAAAGTTATTTAGATGAATGTCTGTGTTGATCCCTCTGTAAGGGTTACAAGTTCAGGCTCTATGTGTGTGTGCGTGTGTGTGTGTCTTTGTGTGTTTGTGTGTGGAAGAGAGATTAATACTAGCAGCGGTACCTGACATCAGTGTTGTTTTAAGTGACATCCACTTGCCCTTCACTCATCCCACACAGACACACAAACTAACAACAAATCTACCATTCACCATTAATTGTAAAAACAGCATTCTAACCAAATACAGCTAATTTTATTTGCTAAAAGCAAATATAATTTAAAATGCATTGTGTTTCTCCACTAAAATAACCTTTATAATTTTATTTGTATCCAGCAACAACTGCATATCTCACACTATCCATCTATTTTGTCGTCACAAGACAGCACATAGTTAACAATTGTAATGGTGCCAGTTTTTAGCATGGAAAATTCTTCAGTGAAAACAACAGGTCCTTGATTTCAATCAGAAGTAGACAACAGCAGCATCTCATTTCTAGAAAACTGTTGATTTTCCTGGCTAAAATGTCATAAGCAGATTTGACCAGCTTGTTAGCTAGCTTACTAACTAATTAAGCTAATGCTAGCCCCATGATTTGATTCAAAACACTGTCTCTGGCTGAGTTACTAGCTAATGTTAAGGTCACATGATGGCTACCTACATATTTTACTAAAAGACTAAGGCTAAAGCTGCATGTTCCAGGTAAATTTCCTCACCAACTGACATAGTAATAAAAGTAGCATCAAAATAGAACAGCATGGTTTTTGTATTAGAGATAGGTGGACCTAATCCTTTATTAGTAATATATTGTATTAAGGAAAAATTTAAGATTAGACTGTCCATTCTAACATAACCCTGTTTTGCTGCTAAACTTACTTTTTTCTGTTTTCAGACACTTTGTTTCACTTTCAATGTATCAACAAAAAAGACTCTTAATGCTATCTCAGGTAACTTTGTGCTGGGGTTGCTGACAAAGCTCCGAATACATAAATCCTCCAGAAAAAGAGAACTGTATTCCTTGAGCCCTGAGACAAACAATGTAAAGATAAACTGGATGATACATCTTTACACCACTGGAGCAATTTTCCAATATTGTAAGAATATTATGTTATACAGTGCCTGACCATGTTCACTTGTTTTGAGACTATCAAAGTGAAGAGATCCTTTCCAAATTATGTATATGCCCAATTCCATTAGTAACATCTTAGATATCACACTGGATAAACACATTTTCTGCCAATCAAGGAAGTCAGCAACAGACCATAGAGACATTACCTCACCTAACTTCATTGGAATTTGTGAGGAGGCAAACAACAGAATGGCAGGCTATATATTTCATCTAATCTTGAATCCAGTTCAAATTCTCTGTTTGGTTTCTGTTCACCTTGTTAGCCAGAAAAATGCCTGTACAGTGTTTGCCAACTCCCGCTATCAGCAGAGCTGTGTTCAACACAGAGCGAATGTAAAAGGAAAGACTGATGTGAAGAAACAAACTCACATTCCTTACATTTCTCACCAGGTAATTATTAATGTGCCTTTATATCACCCAGCACTGATATGAAGGACCGCTGTTTCTTTACTACAGGCTTGTGGGTTATTTGAAAAAACAAGACAAAACCCTAAACAACAGTGTCTATTATCCAAAGCACCTTAGTTCCCATGAGAGCTATGTTGGTAATATCAGACATTTAATGACTGATAATTCTACCACATAATCAGAGCGGGGGAGGCATACACTGTTAATTGAGCTGATAAAGACAAAAGCATGGTAGCTAGCTTCTTATTAAATTCATTACAGCCAGGATAGAGGAGGACGGGAGCAGAGACTCTCTCTGTGGCTCCTTTGTTTCCTGGAGTGGTTCATGTAGGAGTCACCGTTCTGTGATTACAGCGATAGAAATCGAGTGGCTCCCACATCGACCTACACCTGAACCAATTCCACTTTAACAGCCGCAGTGAACGTGCGTGCATTTATCCACACACCCTCAATGTCAGGCCACACATTCAGCACAAACACAAACAGGAAGATGTGTGGACTACAGCAGAAAATGGGTTGAGATTCAGAGGAATATTCAGATCTGGTCGGACACACTGTATGACTTCTTTAAAAGTTAATGTTTTCCAATTTAGGCCTAAGTAAAGGGGTTAGATAAAAGGCATTATTTGATCTCATCTGCACTCTAACAGTAGAAGGGGAGCCGAGCAGACTGTGTGTCAGGTAGTAAACACGGATGCTGACGCACGCTGATGCCAAGTCAGAGGATCAGCACTTTTTCCTCCTGTGGCGTTTCTCTGTAAATAAAATATCTGTTGTTTGTTAGTGCCAAGCAGCAGCACAGCGCAAACTACTGTAAATCAGCTTGTTCAGCCATCTCCGGTCACGACTTTACTGTAAAGAGTTAACAATGACAACAAAGCAACACGGAAACAAGAAGCGAAACATCAACATGCGAGTTTCACCTGGCAGTGACATTTTGCCTCAAGCTATGAAATTCTAAAAAACACAATCGGTAGGAACAAAGTCCACCCAATGAAATCTTGTTAAGCAGTTTGGGTATAGCACTGAGCCATGAATAGTCCTCAGAGGGAATTCCTGGGACACAAATAGACCATCAAACCAGCAATCATTAAAAAAAAACAAATGCAGAAAAAGAACTCATGTTACAGAAAAAGGTTTTATTGAATAGATCAAGATAAACAGCTCAGTGGAGCAGGTAATCCTATGTATTGTTAAGCACCATGTGGCTCCATTTTAGGATATTCAATAATTAACAGTTAATTAGCATATTTGTTCTGTGCTGGGAGTGAATGGGGGAGGCTGAGGCTGCTGCTCATTTGCCCACGAGAAAAGATTTAGTTAAAAAGTTAACTAATTCCAATTCAACTCCACTGCAAACAAGCATGCCCCGTGGGGCTAAGTAATTAACAATCAGGTTGCTTTCCTCTCCTCTCCTCAGCTTAAGCTGTTCTTTGACAATAAAGCCTGAATCCACAGTGAGTTCAGAGCGTGTTGAGCAACATGAATGTATGTATACACATACAGGTTAGGCGAGTTCTTGCTTTTATCTGAATTCCAGTATCACACTTTAGACTCTGGAGTTTATGTTCTTTCAGTATCATAGGTTTTTATGAGCAAATAAAAACCCAAATTATTTGATGACCAACAGAGATAATATGATAGGTAGGAAAAATGAAGTCGCTTGTTTACCTGTTTGTCCACCTGAAACTTCACTTCTCTGCTCCTGATTCCATGCTCACTCTATTTCTCTCTCTTTCTGTCTCTGGCTCGCGCTACTGATTATCAATGCCACATGACTTCCTGTTTCTCAGTCTGCGGTGGCAGCTGGGAGGTGTGGATGGGAGGGAGCTGCCTGGACCTTACCGGAGACCTGCAGGCCATGACAGGATGAGTTTGCACTGATCTAAATAGAAGATTAAGCTGATCTTAAGCTGTGCGTGAGGATGCTTTCACTACACACAGCAGCATCACAGCAGATTTACCTGTGTTTTACATAGGAAACCACTGAGTTGACCTCTGAAGCAGATACAAGTCAGTCTGGACTCCCCTGAGAGAGCCTGGTACTTTCCTGCTCACACTCCACCCCCTGCTTTTTTCCGTCTCTTATCCGCCTCACCTGCTCATCTCTTTGTGCACTTTGAGCCCTCTCAGGGGGCCAAGTGGTTGGACTTGTTCTCCCAGTTCCAGAAACAAAAGCTCTGCATGTGAACCAGTTATTCACATCACATTCAATCCAGACCTGCATCGACACACGAGATTCAGCTTCACCGGACAAATACCAACAATGCAATGTGTTTTGTTTGCTCACGGATAAAAAGACAACAATAAGGGATCAGACTTGGGTTAAAAGGCAGCACGAACACAGAGAAAGGCGGATGAGGGCAAGAATAAATAAGAGAGTGATGAATAGAAAGATGAAGAAAAAGTGGAAAATGAGAGCATGTGTGGGTTGGTCTCGGCGTGGACCATCTGGACAATAGTCTGAGTGTAAGTCTCCCTTCCTGAGGCTGGGTTTCTGGATGGGTTCTGTGCTGTATCAAGTTCCATAACTCAAACTGGAGACACTTGCATCTGAGGAGGGAGAAAAAAGAGGGCATTGTTCTCTGCTCCTTAACTAGGAGAGAGGGACTCCTTATTTCTTTCTTTGCCATGCGGCAGAACTGAGGGGAGTGAAGGAGGTATCTGCTGGCACCAATAGGTGGGCACACAGGAATCCCAGCTAATAAAGCATGTTGCCAACCAGAAATGCACTATGTAGAGATTGGCAAGCTATTAAAGGCATTCCAGAGCAAGAATGTGATGTTTTGTTGTGCCTTTTGGCTTAACAGTGCAATTTGGAGAAAATAAGCTGAAAAAATGAAAGGAGGGGATAACCCCATCAAAGCTAGGCAGACCAGTCTAACACTTGAGCAGGTGCTACTGTACCCCTGTCATTACCTCTGGGGCCCACAGGCATATCCAGTCTCAGATTCCACAGATTCTCAATTGTAACTCTCCCAACAAGAAAGCTCTGGGAACCTGGAGGAGGGGTGAAGGTGGTGCATGTGTGTGAATGGATGGAAATGTGGGAGCAGGAGGAGGGAGGACAGGGCAGAGAGCGGGTAGGAATCTGGAGATCCATAGATGGAAATACAAGGCTGGAACAACAGAGAGAGGCTAGCCGCGGCCTGCTTACAGATACTGTACCTGTCTGACCAGTCCACTAGACGAGACGGCAACCTGGGCTAGACTCATTTCCTCTGCATAAGCTCTCCTGGACAATAACATTACAGGAAGCAGCTATGGGAGGTATGCTCGATGGCTGGCTCTCGAGAAACAACATTATCTTGGGTCAGACACCCACCTGAGTTCTGGTGTGTCTGCCAGTTTGGCATTAGTTCTTTTACAAAAAAAGTGCAATTTTGAAATTCTGTCACTAAGCACTTAGAAGAAGCTAGAAGGACTATCTTATTTAACAGACACAGGTTTCACATAAATTAAATAATTGGAGAAAAGTTGAGTTCTTAAAGGAACAGTTTGACATTTTTGGAAATATGCTTATATGTTTTCCTGCAAAGAGATGTGACTCATGTCTGGACAGTAAATATAAAGCTAGAACAGCATATGTTTAGCTTAGCTTAGCTTAGCTTAGCGCAAAGACTGTAAACTGCAGAAACAGCTAGCCTGTCTTTAGTCCTACCTACTGGCACCTCAAAGACTCACTAATTAACACGTTATACGTCATTTCAACCAATGGCGAACATTATTTACCAATTATTTTGTCTGGGCAGACACAGTCAGGTTAGCTGTTTCCACCTGTTCCCAGGCTATGTGCTAACCTATGCTAACCGGTTGGTGGCTCTTTATTCATACTTACTGAACAAATACAAATAGAGTGGTATCAATCTTTTCATCTAACTCTCGGCAAAAAAATTTATGACGTGTACTTTCCAAAATGTCAAACTGTTTCTTTAAAAAAACAAACAAATCAGAAAGGTAAAATTGCAGGAGAATTACAGTGCCAGTGATCCTAACCATTGTTGCACTTTGCTACCTGTGAAATGCGCAGGTCACGGTAGCTGAATGTAACCTTTAAATCCACAGTATTGATTTTATGTAAAAGAATGATGTGACAGCGAACTGTAATGCTGTTGGAGAGAGCAGAGCTGCGGCTGCCTCGCTGACTGCTACTTGTTCACGCAGATATAAATAAACAACAATGCCCACTCGCAGAGGAGGGCTTCAACTCGTGGCCTTTTGTTCTGCAACACTACAACTCTTCAGACTAAATAAAAGAGACAAGGGCCAAGTACTCTGCACGCACATAATCCATCCCAACACACACACACACACTGGGTAACCATTGCTGCTGATATCTATAGAAGGCAGGTGAGTGCGGGCGCTCCTCACGGGTAGATAAGCCCAATCAATAAAAACATAAGGAAGCTATAAGGCTGAACTAGGGTGGGGGGGAATGGGCTATATTTGTTAACAAGACAATAGCCCCAGGATGAGATGCTGCCGGAGTTAGCAGCTATTTCCGTCTGCCGTCTGAGTTGGTGACATTTAGAGACAATGGTCACAGTATGGGGTCTGTCCAACCTCCTACGCTCTCAGACCTTTCCCCTCTGAAGGTCAGAGGGTTATCCCATGAGGACAAAACTATTGTTCAGCAGTCAGGTGGCAAGTCAACCAGGCAGTAATGCAGTCAGTATTATAACCCAGGGAAATACTGGGCACAGTAGACTTTACTATGATTAAATTTTAAGTATCTGACGGGCCTGGTTCATCTGGGAGCTGATAGCAATAAGCATGTTGGCCACCAAGCTAGCTCCTCAGTACACAAAATCCACCCATGCATATTCACCCTTACTTACACAAACATATCTTCAGTCTGTGATGTTGTGTGCTTTCCTTGAGTTACTTTGTGAAAGGTTTTGTGGCTATACGTCAAAGCTTCATCTAAAAATAAATACAGAAATCAAAGGTATGGCTAGACAATCGCAATGATCATTTAATTTATGTAGTGGGCAGCAGGTGTCTGCAAAAGGTGGACAGAAGCTTAACATTCAAAGTGTATGGAAATCGCTCGGAGCTATTTGGATCAGACAAGGAAAGCAGAGAAAATGTTCTTGAGTCTACATCAGACATCCAAGTTAGTTGCCAAAAAACCTGCCCCCTTTGCTTTGACGCCTGCACACTATATCATCAATGTGTGATGTTATCATCCCAGGTGTTATTTTGTGATTGTTTTAGAAGACTTGTTTTTCTGCCTTATCTACACCTTCTCAAGTCAGTGACACACTAGTCAGTGGATTATTAAAAATAAACCAAATTTTAACAATGTTTAAGGGCGGACTATTTTGTCCTACTTTTTTGGCTACTTATTATAGCTAACATGTTAGCAAACAATCGCTTATTCACACATCCAGGAATTGCAGTGCAACATTAGCATCCACATGGAGTAGTGTTCCTGGCCACCTGAGTCACTCTCCTTTTGGCTCTAGTTTAGTCTCCTTCAATATTGATTAGTGCAGCTTTAAAGTGTCTTTAGGACAAGTTGTTTCCATCCATCCATCCATCCATCAACTGCTTATCCTGCGTACAGGGTCGCAGGGGGCTGGAGCCAATCCCAGCTGATATTGAGCGAAAGGCAAGGTACACCCTGGACAGGTTGCCAGTCCATCGCAGGGCCACACAGACAAACAACCACTCACACTCACATTCACACTTAAGGACAATTTTAGAGACACCAATTAACCGAGCCTGCATGTCTTTGGATGGTGGGAGGAAGCCGGAGCACCCAGAGAGAACCCATGCGGACACGGTGGAGAACATGCAACAAGTTGTTTCTTTTTAATTTAATTTAAGTTGTAGTTTTATGATATTGTAGTTTTAAATCTGTCAAGAGGAAATGTCAGGAATTGCAACATACTTTCAAAGACCAATCTTTAGCGATAAGGAAACACCTGCCACATGGAGATAATGATTAACTTTGTTGTGTTCTTCTTTTTGGCACGTAGAAAATATCTCAGTTCAAGTCCTGCATCTTGATCCAGCTGAATTTGTGTAAAATAAATCAATGTTTTACTGAGGCTAATTAAATCTGAGCTGCAGTCAAACTCACACAAGACTGTGAGTGATAACCACGCGTTTGTGTAGACTGGTTCATAAATGTGGTTAAACAACTGATCATCTAGTGCAGAATTACATAGGACATATAACAATATAATAATAATAATAATAATAAACCTATATAGCACCTTTTCAAGACTTACAAGGAAATTTATCTGGTAAAAAATGACAAACAAGAGGAATCATGAACTTGTTAATAACAATGATAACAACAGCAAAATCAATAAAACAATAAAACACGGTAATACAACATAACAATAAAAACATGTTGTGGGAAGGTAAGATAGAAGTATAAGAGGAAGGCTAGACTATAATAGAAGAGCCTTAAATGAAGAGATGGATTTAGCCATCCTAATCTCCTCTGGAAGGTTGTCCAAAGTCTGGGAGCCCTGATGGAACAATATATTTTCTGTTCAGTTACTTACACAGACGAACACTTTCTTTTGATTCCACAAGTCATGCAAAGTATTACCATTTACTGTGGTAGCTTTGAGCTAAACAGCCTTATATCCAACAGTGGCAGAATCTAGGCTGGCAGCTCGGCACACCTGGCCAAGCCACACAGTGATTTTCTTAACCCGGCCAGGCTTTAATCGCAGCGACAGACGGCCCAGAGAGCGTATCAGGCCAGCCACAGGCAGAGGGATGACCAAGGAGTGAAAGCTCTAAGTGTAAGAGCATGACACTTTCTCCTCAGAGCGATCAGGCATGGCCTTGTCTATGAAGAGTCTATGAGATGAGTGCAGACAGGAGAGAGAGCACAGGGTAATAGGATAAGCCCAAGATTAGGAGCAAACAATGAGAAAATGGGGAGAAAGGGGAGGAAAATCTGCAGAGAGAAAGAAACCGAGTTGAGGAGGGGGGACATGCCGAACCCAGCGAGTGGAAGTAGGGCTGATTAGTGTTTGATTAGCTGTCTGGCCTGAGGGGAAATCTCTGTCAACCAACACAGTGGCATTACGACTATGCTCTGCCTGCTGCACCATCTGTTAGACTGGAGTATGCATGACTGACCTGCTATGCACTTACATGCTACACAACAAGAAAAACCATAGCAGTATATCCATAGCAGTATATTGTGCTGTTGTTCTCAGTTGTGACAGGAAATTGGAATTATTGGGCTCTGGCGGCTCTCGTTTTATATTTAAGGTTTACATAAGGAGTAACATCATACTGTGGGAATGCGGAGGTGTAGAGTTGATTCATAATGACTGTTCTTGATGGAAAGGAGTTTTTATCCTCCTCCTCCTTTAGGTTGGGCAACACTAAGCAAATGCTCAGCAGACGTCTGACCGTTCAGCAGAATTAGTGTTTCATCAGCTGCCGGTGCTTTAAGGAGATGCATGTACTGTATGTATGCACACACACACACACACACACAGGAGGGTGTCATCCCTCCCGGGAGAACAAACAGCTGAACGAAGACATCACATCAGCTGTCAGGGTGATTCTGCTGAGAGGAAAGCAGCAAAGAGACAGACTGCATTAATAGGTTGACGTCAATCTCCCAATAGGCTTTCAGCCAACAGATGGGCATGGCAGGCAAATATCAAATATATTGATTCATCTTTACTTTTTTCTCTTAACATCTCTGAAATGTTCAGAAGGATGTCATATGTCCATCACAAGGTATCAGAGCTTAAAGCGATGTCTGCAAATGGCTTACTTAGAGAGGCAGAAAATTCCAGACACAAAACAGAGAAAAGCCATCGTCAACATTACAGATTAGTAGAGGCAATACTGGGAAAGCAATTGATCGTTCTAACGTGACAAAACAGGTAGATGACGAAACCGTTCATTTTCAAAGAAGTTACAACAGGGGATTCACATATCATTAGTGGTATCTCACCATCCAGGTGAGTTAGTGCTGTTGAGTCACTTTCTTTAGCAGCACAAATTAAACTCTACTTCCATCTTATTTGGTTGGGAACAGAAGTTCCAGACACTAGTAACTCAAAACCCCTACACAAAAACATCTGCATGGACAGATGCCATTGAGGTACTTGGGAAAATATGATGCGTGTGCATATGTGTGTGTCTTTAGGCTGAACTGACCCTGTAACCTCACGGCCATTCCCAATCTCACACATCTCTTGCTAAACCTGCACTGTTTGATCTGTTTTCGTTTGCTTGTGCAGCTGATGATAAAGGAGGGCCCATGGCGAAATCTCACTCACCTATGTGTCCCGCAGAAGTGTGTTGGATGAGATGGAGAAAAGCATTTTTGTGCGGTGACTTCAACCCTAAACAATACTTAAGCTGTCTTAGTGATTGCCATGCAGTGATCAGTCACACACATTCACATGGCAGCAGTGAGTCACCCCATTATCACCTCTTTGAAATCTCCTATAATCCATTCCTAAATTACAGGACTGGTTACCATGCAGTCTCCAACAACAACTCACACGTCTATTGTCTCTCCATTGTCAGACGTGCGCCTTCACTTACGTTAGCACGCACCCATAACCACCACACTCAAAGGGCTCTCCCTGCAACGCTCCATGGGTCCTCAGGTCAGAGGTCACCTGTGGCCTCTGGTCTCCAGGACAACAGCCTGGCAGTCCCCAAGATAGAGCCGTGTCTCCCCCTCACCCTCCACCCACACACCCACGCAAACTTAGACTCTCTCACACACAGAAACATCTTTTGTCCCGAAACTCCTGTGCATCAAAAGAGACCCAGACATTTACAGCAGCTCAGGCCAAACACTGCTCAATACACTGCAGTGGAAGTGCAGAAGACAAGTCAAAGTGACAGGAAAACAAATGGCAAAAAATATAATGAAAACATCCATCAGTCTCCTTATTCTCGCGCACACACTTGAGAATTGTTATGCCAGGACAACAGTGAAATCACACAGTAAGGATTCATACCGATTTAGAGACAACAGCCCTGTGTGTCATTAGTTTACAAGCATATGTTTAAGTTGTTTATTCGGGTCTAGTCTGCAGGAAGTTTTGAACATGACACACATACTTGACACAGATTCCGGCTGCAGCGCTGCGTGTGCAGGGACGGGGGGATCAAGAAAAGATTAGAAAAAGTGGCGCTCACCATATTGTGCATGCAGGACATCTCTTGGACCAGCTCTGGTACTCTGCTGCAGTTTTGTCTCTCGCTGATTATATAATGAAACAAACGGCGTTTACGTGGCTCCGCAAGATATTTTCCAGGACTTAATGCGGAGCAACAGACAGTGATCTGTCCGCTGGCGGCGTGTAGAGAGAGAGAGAGGGAGAGAGAGGAGCGCAGGCTGGGACAGTCTCGTCTTGTTTCCCTCTCAGAGGTTTGAACAGCGGAGAGCAGAGGGAGAGGAAACATGAGAGGCAGGGGAACATGTGCCTGTCCCCCGGTAACTGGACTGACACACTTCAAGTTGGGAAGGGAGACAGCGCCATCTAGCGACCAGGCAAGTATGTGCGCAACATAAACAAAAAACACCCAGTTTGTGCTTGACCCCAGGGGCTGGATTACCAACCGGTGAGGTGCTGCGACTGCCCCAAATGTCCCAAACCCCCAGGATACACAAAAATCTTAAATACATTGCTTGCTTGATGGTTTGATCATTTGATTAATTTTAAATGTGTAAAATTCAATATAAAGTAATGCATGTCCTGCTTTAATGTGGTTGGTCTGTCTTTTAGGGGGTGCCTGTGTCAAAATCTTGTTTTAAGAAAATGTTTGTTATTTTAGTTCTCATTCTGTTCACATGCTGCACATTATTAAATAAAGTTTTGCCATATACTAAGTGCTGGTTGGTCTCTGTGTGTAGTGTGCTGTTTGCACTGTACTTGAGCACACTATCCAGAGGGTCGGAGGTAGGGGGTCAAGAGGGGCCCAACATCTAACTGGGCCCCCTAACACACTAATACAGCAAAGGGAAACATCATTATCGTTTCTGTAAGGTTTCAACTAAACAATATTTTTATTATCATTATCAATTGTTAATGATAATAAAAATATAATATAAAAGGGAACAATCCCATCCAACTACCGGACAATAACCTACCTCTGCACAACATGGAAGCTCCTGTCAGGCATCATAGCGGCTAAGATGAGTAGTCACATGGCTCAATACATGGACAGGGCCCAGAAGGGAATGGGCAGTAATACCAGGGGAGCCAAGCACCAGCTACTGGTGGATAGAGCAGTCACTCGAGACTGCAAGACCAGACCGCCACAGCCAAATACCTACAAAGCAGAAGAAGGCAGTAGTGATAGATGTGGCAATCCCAAGCGACAGCAACATCAAGAACAAGGAACACGAGAAGCTTGAGAAATACCAAGGGCTGAAAGAGGAGCTAGAAAAGATGTGGAAAGTCAGAGCAACAATGGTGCCAGTGGTAATCGGAGCACTGGGGACTGTGACCCCCAAACTGGGAGAGTGGCTACAGCAGATTCCAGGTAAAACA
>JAPMOB010223409.1:0-18917 GCA_029875015.1 Lepomis gibbosus | reverse complement strand
CACACACACACACACACACACACACACACACACACACACACACACACACACACACACACACACACACACACACAGTTCATCAGTAGCTCATCCCTCTGGCAGGTCTGTGTCATCAGAGGCGGTTGAGGGAGGATGTGTGAGTGACAGGCTGGTTAGTGATTTGCATGGCTGTGGTGTTTAAAAGGAGCTGCAGGTGCAGGATTCTCCACACAGATTAATGGATTTCTCTCCAAGCACAGAGCTGTGGAACTTTCTACTTGTACTGTTTACATACATGTGAATCTGAGGTAGGATTTTCAACAGTGTTTGTTTATATTTTTCTTTAGAGTTGGAAGATCTGAAAATGCTCACTTGTATCAATATGAAGAATACACAGTCATCTGGTATGTATTGCCACATAAGATAGAGACAGAGGGAGAAATACCTAGAGAAATACCTGCAATATGGACACGTTTGTACCAGCTAGCAACTGAACCAAACAGACTTTTTGCGATGACATCGCTGATATTTGTGCAGTTCCTTCTCTTGGGGTTAAGGGTCATTGACACCACCACAAACACATGGAGACACTGTACAGGTATTGTACCATTTTTATTTTATCTCTTCCAACCTCAGCTTTACAGCTCATTTCAACGCATCTGTTTCTGGTTCAGTTAATGATTATTCACTGAATGGTTTACAGTTTCTTCTAAAAACCTGGGAAACCCCTCCAGCTAAAATTCTTTTAGATAATTCCAACTGTCTGTGTCTGCTTACAGTGCAGTGGGAGTGTTTGAGTGTGTAGTTTATTAACTTAAATTAACTCCCACAAACAAGCACAGACATTGGATGTGGTTAGGTTTCCACAACAATCCAATAGACATCAAAATACCAGGACCAACAGGGTGAATGTTAACATGATGTCTCATCAATGTAAATATTATTCTCGCTTAATAACAACCCCTCCAAAAACCTCCTATAGCTCCAGTGCCACCCAGGGCTAATTCTCACACACCGGGGTGGGGCAGAAACTCAAGCATGCAATGACATAAATTGATTTATTAATTTATAGCAGTTGTTCCCAGCCTTTTTTGTCATCTTAGAACATAGCTATGTCTCCTTGTTTACTACTTATTAACCCATGAGCAGTGGTGATCAGATCCTTTACTGAAATAAAATTACTGATACCACATTGTAGAAGATATTTTCTCAATGTATCGATTAATTGCTTGGGCAAAATTAACCAGAGCCCAAAAGAGACAGCTTCACAATGCTTGTTTTGTCCAACCAACAGTCCAAAATTCAAAATTATTAAAAAGTATTACATTAATTAAAATTATAAAAATAATTACAAGAAAAAGCAGCAAATTGTCATAGTTCAACAGCTGAAAAAATTAAATGTTGAAGAAAATTGTTGAAAATTGTTTCAGCTGTACTTGTACATACTGGTGAGTATTTTGATTTATAACAAAGCATCATAAAAAAGTCTTAATTCCTAAAGTAACTAAAGCTTTACAAATGTACAATGTTTACCTCTGAAATGTAAGAGTAAACATATAGTAGCATGAAAAGAAAATACTCAAAGTGCAAGTACCTTTTTTTGAAAGCTGTACAAAAGTCAGAACAATAGACATCATTTTGGAAGAAGAAAATTCCTTTTTTTGCGACCCCTGTAGGGGTCCTGACCCCAACCCAGCTAGTTTATAGTGTAGCAGTATCTCCATATAAAGGCTTAAGCAGTAAAACAATCTTCCTGAACTCTTTATTTGCTTATTGCTTGCAGATTTGCTCCCTCTGGATCTTCTGTCTTTTGTCCTTGAGAGGGATCCTTCCAAACTTTTACCAGGGGTGCACATAAAGCAGGCTGGACCCGTGAGGGGAGTACATTTCTCAAGCCCTCATACCTCCATGAGCTTTCCCTCCTCCCAGCTGCTGGTGAACTGTGACCTCTTCCCCAAAGAATTCTCCATTGTTGTGACACTAAAAGTCACTCCCTTTGCACCCACGGTGAGCATCCACATTTGTCAGAAACAGCCAATACTGAATGCCAGTGGTGGAAGATTTTCTCAGATTCTTTACTTAGAGTGAAAGTTGTAATACCACAGTAAGAAAATAAAAGTTGTTTCTTCAAATGTTACTAAAAGTAAAAGTACAGAAATATTATCTTAAAGTATACTTAAAGTATCTAAAGTAAAAGTACTAAATATGCAGTTGTACTTAAGTACATTACTTGAGTAAATGTGCTATGTTATTTTTCATCCCCGCCAACCACAGTGTGTCTGAGTGTTTTTCCTGTTTGCCTTTCAGAGAAATGAATACATATTTTCCTTGATGGGGCCTAAAAAAGTAATGGAGAAAAGAGTGGTGGGGGAGAAGGAAGAGAGTAATAAAGGGATCATTTTGGAAAGGAATACAGAGAGGAGTGTCACTGGAGAAGAGCAACATAGAGAGAGGGAGAAGGAGAGGCGAGTCAAGAGTAATGAGCAACGTGGACGGATAATAATGGGACTGAGGTTATCGAGAAAACGTCTGCACTTCCTTTTTAGAGGTCACGGAGGGGTCGTAGAGCGCAGAGGGTTTCGGGGCAGCCAACTGGCTGATAACCAGTGGCATACTCTGGTGTTGGCCATTGGCAGTCATCATGTCAGGCTCACAGTGGACTGTAGGCCACCACTGGAAATGTAAGTAAATCTTTTTTTTGTGCCTCTTGATTGCTTCTGTTCACTGGGTGGGGTAAACTGTCTGTCTCCCATCAGCCTCTCTTCCTGTTCCCTGTGAATTCCCTTGAGGGCATTAGTAGATCCTTCACCACAATACAGTGGCACTGCTCCAAATCTTCTCACACCCTGCAGTCATATCATTGTGGCCTGACAGTATGTGACAGATGTTTTTTAGTGGAAACTCCCTCTGGTGTATCCAAGGGAGGAATATCAGCTCCCGTACAGTGCCTATACAATAAAATTCCTGCCTCAGTCATAAAAACAGAAGAATGGAGGAGACTACTTTAATTACATAGACATTTAGTTCATTTATAGAAGAAAAACAACGTACCTCAGCTATTAGAAATAATTATGTATTTTATGGTAAACAGTGTTCCCTCCAGGCCTTTCCCCTCAGACCTCAACATTCAGGGATCGAGATTCCACATTGGCAGTCGGGGGAGATGGAAAGGCTTGTATTCAGTAAGAATCATATTTCCTTATCACTAACATTAATAAGAAATAGACTGCTAACTACTGTTGTATAAGGGTCAAATATGTTCCTTCTTATCTTCCTAACCCTATCTAAAGGGTCTGTTGCGACAGCTGGTTTTGGTGCCAGGTTCGGATGCCACCCATCACATCTGCCCCTCTTCGGACCCCCAGCTAGCAGCTCTGTCAGTACCACCAATTCTCTCAGACCTGCCTATCATGGGCAGGGAGGGTGATGCCCATCTGACTTCCTATGGTAACTTGCAGATGCTTTTTACAAGATGTAAAACACAGTATTATGCAAGATATGACATATGTTTCTATGAGTCCATTCTGATTGTGTTTTTGATTGTCTGCCTATCTTTGTATTTTGATCACAAACTGACAGATACAGAGGAGCGAGTCTCAGTGGGGTTGGAGCGGTCATGCTCAGAGCTGCGACAAGGCCAGCTGTGGTTTGATCCGCTTAGGAAAGGCCTCTACCTCTGCGACGGTACAGTGTGGATCACTGTGCTGGAGGGTAAGAATCCACTTACAAGCAAGTTTTTACCCAGCTGAGGTTGACAAGGTTGTTTGGTTTTACAAAATTCCTACCTCTCCATCAACTCAGATCATAAACGACTGGACTATGTGTTGGAACACCAAGTCCTCACCACCAGCTCAGAGACACATGATGTAGAGGTATCCTTCCATTTTGTAAAAATATATATATTTAAGTACTGTAAGGAAACCAAAGGCACAAGAGAGGAAAAAAAATTCTTTAGGTTAATTATGGAATACCAAGAAAGCTGTATAGGACCACAAGATAATTACCACAATACCAAAAAAAGCAAATCCAGCTTTATAAAATTATGTTTGTTTTCATTTTTATTTGCCTTGAGAACCTATAGTTTTACTTCTACAGGTTATAAAAGTTATTCAGAGGAAACAGTCTGTGGATCATGAGTGGAAAGATCCACTTTTTACTGATTAGATTTCTGCATAAAATCTCGTACTTTTGTCACATTTTTTTCATTCAATCTTCAGGTGTTCCAGGTACCTGGCATGGGTCTGATGGCTGCTATGGCTCATCGGTCACCAGCATCTGGCTCTGCTGTGTATCTTTGGAGCCACACAGGTTTCCGGCTCTACCAGAATATCAGCACACATGAAGCTCTGGCTTGGAGACACTTCAGCATGGACAAGAAGGTATGACAAAAAAGGGTGGGTTATGGAATATGACCAACGCACAGGTGTACATCCACCTGGCAAGAAATAGTTTTGGAGATCTGATATTCCTTATGCTTTCTTCAATCCAGATATATCTGGTGGTGTCTAACTCTGGCGGAGGGCCAGACAAGCATTTTAACAAGGAATCAGAGTCAGACTTCTCTGTGATTTATAAGTGGAGCAAAAGAAGAAAGCGGTTTGTGCGGTTCCAGACTCTGCAGACCCATTGTGCACGGGACTGGGAGGCCTTTAGCATCAATCAACGAACCTATCTCGCTGTGGCCAATCATAGACAAGGTAAAGACTAAATATCAGTCAAATGACTACCTGTTAACGCACACAATTCCTGGCGTGACATCTGCAAACTATTAGACTCTGTTCCATTCCCTCTCTTCCTGTTTTGTCTTCCAGGTAATAATAATCACACCATAGACAGTGTGATATACAAATGGAGCAGGTTAACAAAGTCTTTTGAGGTTCACCAGATGCTGCCGACCTCAGGGGCCTACGACTGGGAGTTCTTCACAGTCGGACCATACCATTTCCTGGTGGTTGCAAATGCCTTTAATGGAGTGACCACATCTGTAGACTCAGTCATCTACGTTTGGGTCAATGGAAGCTTCCAGGTGTTTCAGACAATTAAGGTATGAGATGAACATAACATGGCGAAGGAAATCCATAACTGGCCTTAATCATTTGCCTGAAAAGACTAAAAATAATTTCAAATCACTCATATCCTTGATTTAAAAAAACTGTTTGGTACCCCACAACAATACAGGGTAAATCTGGAAGGTGTTTGAGTGTGGGTGGGAGTGATACTTAATGCCTCTTTAATGTAGCATTTTGCTGCATGATTTCCATAACATTTATCTTCTCACCAGCTGGGCTTTGATTTCCTCTGATGAGATCCGTATCTTTGAGATGAATATGAAAAGCCATCTTGTCTGTACACACAGAAGGAAGGGAATACAAACGGGGAGAGATAAAAGGGTAATGAAAGAGAAATGGGAAGCAAGGAACATTTAAGACAGGGCCAAAAATAGAGCGTGTGGTTTGCCATGATTTGCTTGTGCAACTGCAGAGCTTTGACATGTAACTGATAGTGAATCATATATTTGAATCTAGCTACATTTGAGGAGAGAGCGTTGACACATTGATAGTCACATGAGAAACCAAAAGGAGATGATTTAGGGGAACTCCACAGCTGGATGTATCATTAAGAACACCTTGGGGCAGGTGGAAATTAATCATGGGTGAAAGTACAGCATTTTCATCTCTATGTTCATGCAAGCAATAGTTATATTCAGATGTTAGTAAAAGAACCAATAAAATGATACATTCAAAATCCTTTTGGAAGTAAAAGTACACAAGTATTATCAGCTAAAGTGAAAGTGCTAATTACAAAGAAAATTTGCTTTCAGTGATTTATTATTATATATGATATTATCAAGTTGTTAATGCTGAGGCAATAATGTGTAAGTAGCATTTTACTAAAAGCTGGTTGCACTAGTTTTAACTACTTTAAATACAGTTACTGTAGATAATTTTACAATTTACAGGTCGAACCCCTCCAAAAGGTCACAAAATAAATCTAATGGGTCATGAGATGATTAATGAGTCCTGCTACTCAAATATGTATTTATTTTTTAGGACTTTTCTCTAATCTTTGGATGCAAAGCAGTTCATGGTCAGTGCCTTAACTCTTGGTCAGGGGTTCATCTTTACTTTTTGTGAAATATTGGATAATTGTATCTCTTTGTGGCTCAGACTGTTATTCAAATGAAACCATCTGAGAAGTTCAGAGGGTAAATATCTCCCTGGTAATGAGTTTGCTAACAACTTATAGAAACCCGAACCTTGACAGGGGGCCCCAATTAGACATATTGAAACAATGCATTGGATTTTATGAGTTTATCATATGATGCTTTTTTATTTATCTTGGCCTGAAAAGTACCTAGAAACTTTTTAATAAACTGTTTAATAAAGGCAGCAAAGTAAAAGTACCTCAGAATTCTATCTGTCTCTGTCAATCTAGACGTTCTGCGCCACCGACTGGGAAATGTTTCAGATTGGCAGTAGAGTCTTCTTAGTTGTTGCCAATGGACACAGACTCCATGGTAATGGACCAAGTCGATATGCCATCAACTCCACTATCTACGAACTGGACATGAATGGACAGCTGTTTGTCCGCTTCCAGGATATTGTCACCTACAGGTACAGATGTGCAAACACTAAATATGCCAGGTGCATGTGCACAGAGGCAGATTATGAGAACACGTCTTGTGTAATAATCTTTTTGCTGCCATTTTAAACTCTCGTCATCACCACATACCTTTTCTGTCACTCCAGTGCAGTGGACTGGGAGTTCTTCAGCCTCGGGGAGGAATATTTTCTGGTTGTTGCTAATTCCTTTGACGGAGAATCCTACTCTCTCAACAGCGTTCTCTACAGGTACTGAACTTGTCAACAACACCCCTGTGGTGGCCCTCTAACTTAGTGCTGAGACATACACTTACGCTGTTGTAATGTAGATTTATTTCCCCTTGTGAACCAGAGAAGGGAACTAGTTTTGACATGTGAGGATTCACTAGTAGGAACTGGTAGACAGTTAATTTTAAAGTCTAGTCTAATCAAAATACACATTGATTTGATTCCTTTTCTCTCTTTGTTTTTAGGTGGCAGGGATATGAAGGCTTTGTTCCTGTCCATTGGCTCCCAACGATTGGGTGCAGTGACTGGGAGTTTTTCAGCTCTAAAGGAGAATCATATCTGATTTACTCTAGTGCCAAAGCACCTCTTGCCAAAGTGTTCAAGCTAAAAACCTTCTAGGCAAAAAAAGAGTGTGCATGTGGCTTTGTGTTGTGTGTGGGTGTGTACATGCAATCCTTTGTGTCTGTATGGAAAAGTGTCTGAAAATGTTTGCAATAGCCTTCTGTTTAAAATGTGTGTGTGTATTTAAGTAATTCGTAATTACATAGAGAAGCTATGTAAATAGCTCAGAACTGGTGGGTTTTAACAACCTGAACCGGATTTTACAGTCTACAATTACACAGAAATTGCACATTATGGTTTTTGAAGAATTATTCTAATATTTCTGATGGGGCAAGAAATATTAAATTAAATTCACATAAGATAAAAGGATTTAGTATTTCTCCACAACAATCATATTCTAGGTTATTTTTAAACTATGTTTTAGTGTAATCATGTAAGGAGATAAAAGGTCGGAGGTCGGCATCTCCACTGTTTGGAGAAGCAGAAAGTTATACTAGCACAGAAAAGAAGCAATGTAGTGCTTTTGACAGAGTCAGAGAAGAGAATATGTTTATCCATTTGTGTGCATTGTGTGAAAGAAATTAATACAACTCAGGGTAGCATCTGCAATATTTCTTTATTTCTGTAAAAAACATTTAATATTAATAATATTTAACATTTTGTTTAACTGGAGTGTGTGTTCTCTCATGACTGATCGTTGCTTTTTGCCTCTGACTGCATGACTTACATATAAAAAGTGATAGTAATTTATTGAAATTACAATAAACCAGACTTAATATGTTTTTATGTAAGAAACGAGTTGTTTGTGCCTTGGCTAACTTTCAGTTATGTTCAATTATAGCTTGTAGGGTAAATACAAGGATGGCAACGATAGCCTGCAGGATCAAATGTGCACACGTTTTTTATTATAAGTAATTTCGTGGCTAATCAAATATCTGATGGGATCTTTGATTGGTATGCAGACCTGCACACATAGCCGTGGGCACATAACTTAATTGCCAATCTCTTTAAACAGCCGTAAAACATGTTTTCTCTAGAAGACTACAAACCCCATAAACTTCAAGACTAGACTTGTTGGAAATGTAGTTTTTATAGCTAGAATTCTTGTTGCTGTATAAAGAAATGCAGCATGATGAAACACGTTTTTATGTAACTGTATCATTAAGTGACAGTAAATAACTATAATTACAATAATCCAGGCTTAAGATGTTTATGCATTGGCGAAGTAATGACAATATATCCAGTTAAATTTATTTTGAGTGTGAACGTTGACGAAGTGTGATACTACAAGTACCACAATGCACCATTCAATTTTCTGCTAGGGAGAAACATGGCTGCCTACTGTTCATGGACGATATTTTTATTTACGTTTCGTCTGTTATCTGATTTAAGACAGCCAGAGGAAGAAAGAGCCAGTGTAGGAAACTACATTGTCTAACAATTCAATTCATCCAGTCACTAGAGTTTCGGTAAGACGGCGCCATTTTCCCAGTCGTAGTGACACCAACCGTTAACGTTACCGAAAGCCTCATTTTCTTTTTTCCAATTTTCGCTGAGCTGTCAAGCTTCTCGTCAGTGTCGGACTGCGACTGATTATTACCTTTGTTAGCGTGCTAATCTAGCCAAACCACGCAACAGCCTGTCCAACGCCTATACATCCGGTAATTGCCGCTATGTTTAGCCCCGTGAAGTCTTCTTATTTCAGAGTTAGCCCGGCCATTGTCAACAGAGAACTCGGCAAGACCAAGATGAGATAGCAAAGAGGGCACATCGAAGTGCAAACACACGATTTACCACGAGGCACCACAGTCCCAACATAACTGAGAGAAACTTAAGTAAATAAGTCACACAACATGTTTGGGAATCTTTTCGAGGAGGAGGAAGGTTTCGCTTCAACTTCCTGCAGGGGGAGAACTGCAAAGGGGGGAGGCGAGCCACCTCCTCCCCGAGGAAGAAGCAATCTGTGCGGCATCAAGAACCAGGGGGGGACCTGCTACCTCAACTCTCTGCTCCAGACCCTGCTGTTCACCCCAGAGTTCAGAGGTACGGCAAGGTTATTTCCTTAGAAAACTCTTTTTATTTACTTATTCATAATTATATTCATTGTCATTCTTGTTGTTGGTGTGTGTCTTTGCAGAGGAGCTGTTCAAGTTGGGGCCAGAGGAATTAGGATGCCTGGAAGACAAAGACAAACCAGGGGCCAAAGTAGGTGACTGTACTGTAGATGCAACCACAGATTGTGATGTGTAATAAGTTTGTCCACTTTTCTCCTCAGGTCAGAGTGATCCCACTGGAGCTGCAGAGACTGTTTGCCAGTCTGCTGCTGGTGGACCAACTGAGTGCCTCCACTGCTGACCTCACTGACAGTTTTGGCTGGAACAGCAGTGAGGTTTGTGTCCATTATCTTTGTCAGTGAGAAGGAGAAAGAGAGGCTCAGGTTTCCCTTTCTAATTTCAGCGATTGATTTACCTTCCAGTAATATCAGGGAATGCGTGCAGAAAATCTCAAAACTTAGTTTATAGTGTCAACCTGATTGGAATTCCATTTTTTTTCTGGAGGCTTTCCAGCTGCAATCATGCAAAAATACATGAAGAGACAGAACAGAAAGAAACATTGACATTATTTGCCTCAGGACATGCCTAAGTAAATTTTTCAGGTCAAGATTGTACTTACAGTAATGTGATTAAACTTGAACCAGAGCTGTAAAACTATCAAAATGGAAAGGGTAATTTAAGGTGAGGGCTGCTACTATGCAAATAATAGACAGACATGTTGAAAAGTTGCTGTGTGTAAATGATGGGTTTAAAGAACAGAGTGACATGATGTGTCCCACTCCCTTACTACATACCAATTATGCAGCGGTTTTAAGAAAATAATGTGTTCATAATGATTAAAGTTCAGAATTAAAGGTGGAGAGTGGAGTAAGTAATCCAAAATACATCTTTTGTCAAATTCAGTTAATATCTCGTCACAGTCTGCTAGCTGTTCATTCTGTATGTGTGCTGAAAAATCAGGTGTACGTACACAGCCCTTACTCTGTAAATGGGAAATAAACAAAGTGGTTCGGACTGAGCGCACAACAAAATTCGAGCCATTCCAGCCACGATTTGTATCTTAGGTAACGTTAAATTAGTTGCCCACAGACTTAGTTCACTAAGACATTCTGTTGTTGTGATGTTAGTGGTGAATATCGCTGTTTGGAGCTGCTGGCTCTGGGACCTTCTTGTCCTCTCTGCTTGTTAGCTTCATGTTAACTTTGCAGCAGCAACTGCAATAACAGTCTTAACCCTCAACATAGCTAACATTTATCACATGCCATTACTTCCTTTGTTGTTGTTCACGCAATACCATGATTTTTGTCGTGGTGTTGAATTTCTCCAGAATTGTTTACGGCACCGTTTAATAAAGCTACTATGCTTTATAAAATTGTTGCTTGTATTTTGAGTGTTCTTGTTGATGGACACATTGCTCAATAGAAGCTGCCAACAGTTTCTTAATAAAACAAGCAGATTGTATTGAAAAGTAGTAATATATCTGCTGAGAACCATTTTGCTTTTTCAGTGACGTTTGATTGACATTCATCAGTGCAGCTCTTGTATAATTTCCTGTTTGTATAAAACAGTGAGGTACATTGTTTTTTAACATTATAATCAAAGAAACAGTATATTATGAAAAGTGTAATATATTATGTACTGTATACTGATAGTACATAATATGGAACTGCTACACAGCGGATGTCTTTTTATTCCTAATAAAATCTTTTTTTCGGTTTCCTGTCTCAGGGAACCAATCAGCACGATGTACAGGAGCTGAACAGGATTTTGTTCAGTGCGTTGGAGCACTCTCTTGTGGGCACCACTGGTAGTACATTTATACACCGACTGTATCATGGGACCATTGTCAACAGCATTGTCTGCAAGGAGTGTGGTAATGTCAGCCAGAGACAGGTGTGTCCACGTGTGTGGGGTTTCTCTGTGCATAGTTTTGGCTCAGTCCTGACATTGAAAGAGTTATCCTAGTGGAATAAATGGCCCTTCTATATGTTGAGACAAAGATTCCTAATTACTCAGCACTGTATTTTACTTGGTTTCTTTAGGAGGACTTCCTGGACCTGACGTTGTGTGTTTGTGGCGTGTCCAGCCTGGAGGAGGCTTTGTGGAACATGTTTGTGGAGGAGGAGTTGTTTGAGGGCAATAACCTGTACCGCTGTGCACAGTGTGACAGGCTGGTCACTGCTGCTAAGGTCAGTGTCAGCTTTCAGACTGCCAACTAGGGTTTCACAGTATACCATGGAATGAAAATTGACTGTTATCAAACCATGTCCATTTGCTTACCTGCGCATGGATATACATATATTTTTTTAATTATTTCAAAAGGGAGACCTTTTAAACATAATCTCAAAAAATCAAGTTTTGTCACTAAATATTGTTCAACCTAAACCATCCTGTTTCCTTTCCTTTCCTTTCTTTCCTTTAAGGGTCATTGTAATTGATGATGATCAACTATGTAATGAAATAGTTATTGTACTGTGCAAATCTCAAACCGTTGTAACTCACAAGAGATGTTTAAAAATCTCCCTTTTCCTTTATTCCCCTTTTTGAACAAGCCTTTAAATAAGACAAAGAGAATTAAAATTAGATTACTTACTTTACTAATTTTTTTATCATTCAGTCTGCCAAGCTGAGCAAGCTCCCTCCATTCATGACCATGTCTTTGCTGAGATTCAGCTTTGACTTTGCCAAATGTGAGCGATACAAGGAAACGGGACGCTACAGTTTCCCCTTCATCATCAACCTGCGGCCATTTTGTGAACAGGTACCTGACCTCACCTCTTACATTTTACATAACTTGTATTAATGGCTGTTCTTATTGTTCCATTATCTTTGTTTCCAGGCTTGTGCTTAACTTCGTCCAGGCCGGCTTTCTTCCACCATGATGTCTTGATAATTGAACTATTGTGTGTTCCTCCCTTACAGACTGGTGCAGAGGACTCTGATTACTCCTACGAGCTGTTCTCTGTCATTATCCACAAGGGCGGCTGCTATGGTGGCCATTACCATGTTTATATCAGGGACATTGACCACCTCGGCCAATGGGAGCCCCCAGTAAGAAAACGAGAAGAGCAAACAAGCATATTTTATTTTTAAAAAGCTGTTTTTAGTTGTACTCACTTTTTAGGATATGAAATGTCACTAAAGACTAATTGCTCGTTCCCAATAAAGTTCCCATTAAAGACAGCTAATTGCTAATACTCAGTTTGGCATTTTCTAATGTGCATTACTATCAGCAATATAAAGAAAGTTTTTCAAAATCTGCAAGCTTTTTAATATGTGCATTAGGAAAGACATCATCTCTGTCTTTCGTTGTAAGGAGGAGGAATGCAAACCTAAGACTCAGAAGAAACTCAAGCAGGAGGTCAAAGAAGTGTGTGAGCCAAAATTGAAAGAAGATGACCCTTTGTCTGTCCTCTCCGCTATTGTTGCTCAGGTATGGCAAATCAATGGCTAAAAGCTTCTTTAGTCTGACCTTTGTGTAATTCAAACATGTCTTTTTTTGTTGGTAGTACTGTCATATTTAGTTAATGAATTAGGTGCTGTTTATTTCCTGTCCCCTAGGAGCCATCAAAGAGTGTCCTGTTGGACCAGCTGGGACAGAAACTCATGGATAAGATTGGTTCATCCTGGAGCAAAAAGTTCAGAAAACAATATGGTCCCATAGGAAAGGTATTTCTGGTTTCTTTTGTTGTTATGATGTTTTTATGCTCTCTTTAAATCTGGTGTCATTTTTACCTATAACAGTTTGTTTCTTATCTCAAAAAATTGTTGTGTCTTGACTCTTTACTTTTTCTCTTCTGGTGTAGTTCTTACAGTCCCACAATGACGTTTTCATTTTGGTGTCCCATGGTACTCGAGTGGCACTGAAGACAAACCCACCAAGCCCTGGGACTGAGCCCCCTAGCCCAGCAGAGCAGACCACTAACTCTGATCCTATGACACTTTCAGACCCTGGTGAAGCTGAACAACTGCAAGAGCCTGAACCAGAGGTAATAGAACAGCAGTCTATTCACGTCATTTGAGCGTGAATTCAGGGACAGAATTCCCCTACTTAATTCTGCTTTTCATTTGTGTTCCTGGTGAACATCTTATGATTACTGTGGTGCCTTTTTTCTCACGGTGTTTCTTCCCGTCTGTCAGCAGGGTAGCCACTGGTTTGACCTTAACGACTCTACGGTGACCTCGATCAGGGAGTCTGACATAGAGAAGCAGTTCCAAGGCAAAGAAAGTGCATACATGCTGTTCTACAGAAAAACACAGCTGCACAGGCCCAGTGAAGGTAATGGACGCCATGTTTTGCATTTGTATTGGAAAAGATGTCATTTCAGAGAAAGAAATGCAGAAGGGGTGAATAACAGCAGAAAATTCTGTGTCATTTGAGTCATAAAACAACAAATCAGTTAATCACTGGTTTAATTTTGATAATTTACCAGTCTTATCAGACTTTGTCATCCAGTACACAGAAGGTGAAGTAATTTGATGATTAATATGTATATATTAAAATATGTTTTGTACTTCTACATTTTCAGCTCTGAACAATCCTCAATATAAAGTTCCTCTTCACCTCATCCAGATGGCTCAGGAGGAGAACGTCAAACTGCAGCAAATGCGGTACAGAAGCAAACACACATTCACATATTACATTTTAACTGTTTAGTAGGTAGGTTGTGGTATCCACAATTCAAATCAACAAGCAGAAGAAGGTGAAAACGAGAAAGTTGTATGAATATTGTTACTTAATCTTAGTCAACATTTCTGTTCCAGTGAGGAGTTTGAAGCCACAAATAACACTGTGGAGCTGCGGCTCCACCTGGCACCCAGTTACAGGCTAGAAAATGGAGCCCTGCAACCTATCAGCAAAGAGCAGAATGGGAGCACCACTCTCAGTTTCGACCGTAGAAAGACTGTGGGAGATCTTCGATTAGCTATTTATCAGGTAACTTCACATTAAATGCTGTTTTTAAAATGCTGAAAATAATTGTTACAAAAGGGATTTTATTTGTGCATTTTTTTATATAGATGCAGGAACTGTGGGAAGGGGATATGGCTCTGACTGTGGCCAAGAGTCTTCCTGCAGGACTACACCTCTACAATACTGTTACAGGTGATACTTAAATGCAAAATACCCTCAAGTGGACAGAAGAAGTTTTGCAAGATGTTTTAACTACATTCTGCCTGTGGTACTCTTTGCAGATGACAGTGTCTCCCTGTACAGTGCAGGCATTCATACAAACTCTGACCTGTTTGTGTGGAATGGCAGAGAGGTGAGGAAAGGCATAGTCCAACACATTCAACAATCTCATGCAAGAACATTTTTCTTATCCTGAATCTCTAGTACTTTTTTTTTGGGAGGCTTACTTGTACAAGTGTTCCAAATCAGAGTCACGAAAATCTATTAACTGCACAAACCTGTCATAAATAGCTTGTTTCAACCTGATTAATGCCACCTGGTCATGAGTAGCTGCGCCTTCATGGGTGAGATGTTATCTTTAGCATAATCAGTGCCCCCCAAATGAATATATAAGGCATTTATTTATTTATTTATTTATTTATTTTAATAATGCCCAAGAGTAAAAACAAAAGGTGTCATTAGTCAATTAGAAAAAATGAATACATGTGTCATCAGAGCAGCGCTGTACTGTGACAGAAATAACGGTAAATTAATAAATAGTTTTTGGTGCTATAGTTGTCAAACCTTTTCCAGTAAATTGATGAAGAATGCATGATGATGATGGTAGTGATCAGAATATTTATTTTGCATTAACTTTATTTTATTTTGGCCTCCTATTCGAACATAAATAATTCTTAAAGGCATCTTGACTTGCCAGAACTATGCCAGAACTGAACCACTTGAAAATTTAGTCTGTACCTAAGAAAAAGTACTGCCTCTTGCATGAGGCCCAGTGTCTGTTTAAAAACCCACTGTGATTAACAAGAATAACGTGCTGACTTGAAAAGACCCCAAAAGCAGACTTGTTTGCTGTTTTTGTATCTCTCCAGGTGTGTGGTGCGCCTGTCCTAACTGGAGCCGAATGGGAGCCAGTGCTGCTGACTGTAGTCCGTCCTGTTTTGGGGGAAGATGGGGATCAGGAGGTGGAGGATAAGGTGATGTGTAAAGAGCGAAAGGGAGGTTTTGAAAATGGAGTGCCAGGACTTAAAAGGGAGGCGAGAGGTTTTGCAGGTGGTTCAACTCTTGGGGAGGTCAGGGAGGCACTGGGGGAGCCTAAGGAGAGTCTGCTGTGCCAGGAACATAAGGGAGGAAAGAGAGAAGAGCAGGGGGCAGGAGAGGGAGGAGGGGCAAGCGGATGGAGGTTGTTCCCCCCCGATGACATGCAGCGGACGCTAAAGGAGCTGTCGTTAAGAGATGGAGATGCACTGCTTGTGCTGGAACCACAGTCGTTCGACAGCAGGTAAAATCCTCTGCAACGTGTCCATGTGTTGTTTTCTTCAGGTGTGCATTTAACTTCTGTCTTCTCAACTTGTTCAGCATGTTCACTCTGAACGGAGACGTCGTCACTGTGACTACACCATCTGACTGCCGCTGGCTCCAGGTAGAGTTTCAACCACATGGAGGAGGAGAGAAAGAAGAGGAGAGGAGGAAGATCAAGGTTCCAGCTACAGGAAATATGGTCAGTCATTTTGGTGCTGCTGTGTTTGCTCTTTCTCCTCTTCCTCTTTATCTCCTTAATTAAGTATCACATTGGTCTTTCAAAAAATATTTTAGTTATGTTTAATGTGTCTCTCTTACAGCTGCTGTGTGAGGTGAAACAGAGGGCCATAGAGGAGCTGCAGCTACAGGAGCAACTTCCAGGCAAGCTGCCCAGTGTTACACAGAACAGTCAGTTATTATATATGCTGAGTCACAGTTGGTATTCCTTTCAATAACACAGCAACCCAATGCATACATCAAGTACATTAAGGTTAATTAAACTAATCTGTTTTATGTGTATAAAATATGTAGACAATTCACAAGTGAGTATCATTTGAATAAATAAAAATAAGAGCTTGCAGTAGAGAGTTTTTCCTCCTGTTTTAAGATAAAGTAAAAGCATGCCAAAAAATATCATAAATGTAAATAGATTAAACTGGAACACTTCACACCTGAAGATACACTGCTTTAGGGTTTGGATATTGTCTATTTTTGATTCATATATTTTCTCAATATGGAACCAAAAATCAGAATTTTGCCACAGGTAATAATTGACCATAGACATCGTCTCAGGACCTTTTTTTAAGTTTCTTCAAGTAATATTTTTTTATTGCTACATTGTCACTTTGTCATTCAATCACAAAATGTGTATTTGTGTTTTAGAGTCTTATTTAAGTATGTATTCTTAAATCAGCTGTTGTTTTTATTCTCGCTGACCAGGTGCACAATACTGTCTGAGACAGGTGGACTGCACAGGGAAACTCCTTCCTCCAGGTACTGTGTCATTTGTTACCTGGGGGCAATTTTAATGGTGTAGATAATTTAGAGCTGGAAATCCCCCTCATTTTAACAAAATATTAAGATTCCTTTACATTGCTCCCTCATCGTTTTTTTTCAAAGATACTCCCCCTGCTTTTAAAATTTTAAAACACATTTACCAAGTGCACTTGTACCTGACAGTGTGTGAGGAGCTGAGTGTACGGGATGCAGGGGTGCGACTCATGACCACACTTACACTTTGTCCGGGAAATGCCCCCAAGGCATCACAGGTGTGTTTCTTTTTCTATAAAAAATCTTCAATAAATTCTTTGAACGTGCATCTGCAGAGGTGAATGTAACAGAACCTTGAAGTGCCAGTAAACCATTCCTGTCCCACATTTTAAAACAAATCAAGACAAGGAGTTGCAAGTTTAAAATGCTTAATTGATGTTGTGAAATTTTCTGTTTGCTTTGCAGCTTTTCTTGCACTTCTCTGTGGGCACAGCACCCTCTGCTGGCATGGAGATGGACATAATTGTGGAGAATTCTTGTACTGTCAAAGAGGTAAAGAAAGAAACATTCATGAAATTACATTTCATGTACTTATTTTGTTCAACATTCACAACGTGCTTACCTTTCATGTATGCGTAGTTCTTTTAAACTTTTACTTTTCTATTGATATTTGCAGTGTCTAATGTCAATGCTGGATGCTGTTGGACTTGATGGTAAAACTACTGTTTTTTTCTGTTTTCCTATTGAACTGTAACTTGCATGTACTGCAGACTCAACATGTATTCAATGAGTGTTGCTGTTCACTGTTCAAAGATTATATCTGGTTTTGTAAGACTGTAAACAGTTCTTTTTTACTGTAGTATTTGGTGCAAAATCTGTTTTTTAATGTAATTTAAATGTGTTGGCAGGCACCTGCTGGCACTTGAGAAGGCTGGATTGGTGTGAAGAGGTTGGAGAGCCACTTATGGATGAGGTAAATGACTGTAGTGTGTATAGTATGTCTTACCTGAATCAAACTGTGCTTGCAATTATCGTTTTTTTGTTTTGCACCTGTTTCTCAGGTGTGCTTTTCATCAAATCATATAAGTGTGTGTGTGTGTGTGTGTGTGTGTGTGTTTTTATTTTTTTATTTTTTTTAACAGTTTGGCATTTAAGGTGTCAGTTCAAATGTTCATGACAGTCTTTTCTTCTCAGGATGCTTCTCTGTCAGAGCTGAAGATAAGCAATGGAGACACGTTAGTTGTCACAGAAGGACAGCTTCCTCCTAAGGTACTGAAAGGTTTTGGCTTAAGATTAATTATATTCTATACTTTTACCTCCCTCTTTAGCCTTTGTTGTCTCTTATTCTGTCAGGGTTTTCTCAAGCTACCTGTGTGGCTGCATCTGGATCGCAGAAACAACTCAGCAGTTTCCATGGAAACTGATTTTAATCAATCTGAAAACGGCCATACTGAGGAGCAGATGCTGGAGGTTGTGACTGGAGGTGAAATGCTCAGTCACTCTTCTGCTCTGCGTCTCGACAACATGGCAGAGCTGAGAAGTGTAGGACAGGTGGAGATATCAGATGAGGCCACCCTGGAGGATCTGAAGACTCAGGTAGTGTATGAAGGTTTATGGAAAGCAGGGGTTGAGAGTCAGTCATACTAGTTAGGTAATCCTTAAAGACCCCAAATTAATCTTCTTGGCTTCTAATGGTTTTCAGTCTTCATCACTTTGGACCTGGAGGAACCCTTTTTCAGTCCTGCCAGTTAGTTGACTTAATTCAACAGCAACATGTTAAGGAGGCTTTTCTTTTATATTTAGACTTAAAATCAGGCCTGTAAGTGTGTTTGAATTTGATGGGGTTTTTTTTCTAACCAAATGTTTAAAGATGTTCCTCTTACTCTACATTATTGTCTGCAGGTGACGACGCTGCCTGCCCTTCAGGATATGTGCGTGCCAACCACTCCGTTCATTCGTGTTTGGCAGCTCGAGGGTCAGAGGCTGGCACGTATCCTCAGAGGACAACAACTCACACTCAGGTATATATGTTGTATGACACACCATGAATTTTCGAAAGGACAAATAAATAGCTATCACCTACAGGTGTAACTCGAAAAATTAGAATATTGTGCAAAAGTTCATTTATTTCAGTAATTCAACTTAAAAGGTGAAACTAATATATTATATAGACTTATTACATGCAAAGTGAGATATTTCAAGCCTTTATTTCATATAATTTTGATGATTATGGCTTACAGCTTATGAAAACCCCAAATTCAAAATCTCAGAAAATAAGAATATTGTGAAAAG
>JAPMOB010223407.1:0-18228 GCA_029875015.1 Lepomis gibbosus | reverse complement strand
GTGTGTGTGTGTGTGTGTGTGTGTGTGTGTGTGTGTGTGTGTGTGTGTGTGTGTGTGTGTGTGTGTGTGTGTTTGTTTGTCAGTGAGCGTGTGAGAAAGACACGAGGAGAGTGGCCGTGAAAGAAACAGATTATATCTTTGTGCCCCACCTATCTTTGTTTTTCTGTGAGCATGGCACGGATAAATAATGCACTGTAATGTTCAGTGGCATTCTCTACGTACTAGACAAACAGGTTGTAAATGTATCCAATGCACAAGAGAAATAAACACATGTACGAAGCAGTCCCAAAGTAACTGGACAATGACGCGCTTGCTTTTGGCTCAGGTTAATTTGAGGAAGTTACCATGCACATCAGACGAACTGTGTAGGAACTGTAGTCTGAATTGGGGATCAGTTATTGGTGTTTACTTGGCCTATGTATATTTTCAATGAAGATGTGTTTGCTTTGTAATGTTCTGGTGTACTTATAAGTTGTTTTTTTGCTGTGTTTTCTTTAGTTTCACTTGGATGTCATCGCGGCTGGAGAGAAATCTCATCACTGTGGTTACAGGACAGGCAGTGGAGGCCTTTGACAGGCTGTTTCGTTTCCTCTATGCAACTTCCGACTCGGTTGACGTCCGGCAGGTCGCCACAGAGCCTGAACCTGAAATGGAGCCCCCCCCACAGCCAACCGCAGTGGCCCCTCCTTCTGCTGCTCTTGCTAGGAAACTGTACAACCCCAAGTATGCTCTTGTTACTTTAGGCAACCCCAGTCCCAACCCTCCTGCTGGCCACAACAGCACCAAAGAGACTCAAAATCCAGAGGTCCCAGAAACCAAGAAAAGGGGAAGGAGGAGGGCTAGTAAAGAATCAGTACAGGAGGCTCCACCCATCCATCCTGGGCTCACCAATCTAGAGAAAGCATGTTTGATGTCATACCTGCCCATCTGGCCAGAGCCTGACCCCTCCAGTGATGTAATTGGGTTTATTAACATTCGTGATCCCAGCAAACCAACTCAGGTCCACCTACAGAGATCTGAGATGTTTGAAACCAGCCAGGCGATTAGGTTTAGCAGTCCGTTCAGCATGCCTAAGGAAACCCTGCCAGAGGTCGCCAAGCCCAGGAAGCCTACTGATAAACATGAGGAAATAAATAAACTTCAACCAGCACAAGGCAACACCAAGGCTGAGGAGTCGGTGGTAGACAGAGTTCAGCCATCGCAACTCAATGCAGGGCCTGGTGACATCGAAGGTAAAGCAGAGGCGGATGAACTCAAATCACCTGCATCTGGGCCCAAGTGTGAATCTGACGCTACTAAGACTCTCAGCACTGAGAATAAACTGCATTCCAACACACCCACCTACCAAGATGCAGGCCACAACACCATGCCTCACCTCAATGCACACGCACCTCCCCAATCCAGCAGCAAAGCATCCAGTCCTAACACTGGGAGGCCGTCACACACCACGCACACTGTCACCACATATCCTCAGCCCGACTCCCTCCCTGGACTGAGCACCAAAAAAGAAGTAGAAACTAGTTTAGGAGTACAGAGTGCTGTTGTGCAAACGACACGCAAGCTGAAGCCAGTCAGTACACAACCTGCACTGCCGCGTGGTCCCACTGAGTGGAACTCAAACACAGAACAATGCGCACAAACAAAGACGGTGCTGCCACATACAGATTCACACACAGAGGCTGTTCACATGCAGCCACAAAACTCATCTGAAATAACTCCTAACATCCAGAATCCCAGCGTCAACCACCAAGTGTCCTCTTCCTCTTCCTCTCCCATGTGCTCTCAGTCTGTCAGCTCCCCTTCTCTCTCTGAAAATAACCACTTCATTACTTCAAGCACGGCTACCAGTGCCTGTGCTCCCTCCTCCATCAGCTCTCCTCCTTCCCTTCCTCATCTTACTTCTTCTTCTACAACTGTTAATCCTCCCCTCCCTTCTTCCTCAGCATCCCCATCTTTGACCTCAACTCCCCCAATCCCTAAACCTCGAACCATCCAGCTGGTCATCAAAGATGGCATCGTTGGCAATGGCCAGAAGCTGTCGGAGTTCAGTGTTGTCCAGAGGCCTGTGACCAGCACAGGGCCGCTAGGGGTCCGCAATGAGTCTGTTTTAGCAGCCGTGGTGCACACATCACCAGAAAAACAGACTGAGACTGTCCCTGAACTGCAGAACAACAGTGAAAGGACAACAGGAGCAAAAAAAGATGCAGAGAACCGAGGAAAAATTGGAGAAGCTCCACTACCAAAACAGAGTGGGGCTTCCCACAAGACCAAGAATGAGATAGCAGTTGGACTACATGGTGACAGAACAGGAATGCAAGTGGCTGCTGGAACCAACCTAGAAGCCCATTCAGATGTTTTTGTTTCTGATGCACCAAAGGCAGAGAGTGTCAATATTCAAGAAATAATTCCAAAAGATGTTGAGCCCAAGACTTTGAAGTCAATAGACTGCAAATTAAGCCCACAGATAGACTGTGCCACCACAGTACAGACCGTGACCAAGGCCCCGGGTAGAGCTGTAACAGGCTATGAGATGGCTCAAGTGCCAAATGAAAACGGTAAGAATGTGACACATCAAGCAAGAGCACTTGAACTTCAGAGAATATCATACAGTAAACTGACTCCACATGATATAGGTACATTAGAGATTGTGGACTCTTCAAAAGCTCCAACACAAACTGCTGTTTCTGCCACACGCAACCCACACATATCCAAAAGCAGTGCTGGTGAGAGCACACACACATCTGCTGCAGACACACACGGCCAGCAAGGTAATCCAAGTCTCACACCAGCACACTGTCCAGATAGTATGCCAAATACTGCAAAACGTAACACACACAGCACCTTTCAAGAACAAATTCCTAAAGCACGGGGAAGCATGCACAAACCTGAAAAATCCCTGCACTTACATCTCTCCGACATGCACGTGCCCGACTTGCTTTCACCCATGCCCGACGGAGAATCGCAACCAATCACAGCTCTCATACGCACCCCAACTCCAGACGGATTTTTTCCACGCACGTCCACCCCAGACTCACGAATCCACACGCCAGATCCACGTTCATACACTCCAGACTTCCGAACGCCTACACCTGATGTTAGCAACGGGTATGTCTCTCCTCTCTCCACTGCTTCAGAGGAGTATTATGAATGTAGCGACTCTCCAACTCTCGAGTCTGTTTTTGACCAAGCGGCTTATCCCAACCACGGTACGACAGAGGATAATTTTAGCTTCACAAACACAAAAACTCCTGGTGCTACAACTATTACAACTGGTCCTGCATTCAATAATCATAGCACACAGGTTGCTAAGATAGACACTGAAGACAGGAATACCTCTTGCAGTGAAGGACAGAGTTTGTCTGGGCCTTCTAGAGTCTCCACTTCATCTTCTTTAGTTGAGAATGAAGTGAAAATTGGAGAGGAGGAAGAAACAAATGAAAGAAATGGGGGGGATTTTGATGAAGGCACAGAGAGGCAAGGCAGCGAGGAAACTAAGAGAGCTGCAAACCATTTTAAACAAAGCAAAGATTCGACAGGGGAAGTAGAAAAAAACAAGGAGGCCCAAACCCAATCCCCCAAGGGAAAGAGGGCGCTAAACCACTCCGCAGTAGAGAAGCCAGTCGACGGAGTGACACCAGGAGAATTAACCAGTGAAGGAGCAGAGCCAAAGCAATTGTCCACAGGTGACCGTAATCCAAAGAAGCTTTCTTTGGAGGGAGACACACCGGACAAAGAGAAGACAGTGAACCGGGTGGCATTAGGACCCAATGGTGTGGAGAGGAGAGACAGGCCCTTGTCAACCAGAGAGACAGAGGGACAGAAGGTATGAACAGTAAGGCAACAGAAGGTTTTCATCTTTATATTCATAATAATTCCCGTCATCAAACAAAAATTTAACCATTCAGATTAATCTAACCAAGATCATTTGTACTTTTTTAATTTTCTAAATCATTTTGCAGTATTCTGTTCAGCGTACACCAGTGACTTAAAGGGTAAGAACAGTTTATCCGTTTTTTGAGGGGACATACTGTACATCTTTCAATTGTAAATTCAGTTTATTTTAAACCTGGCCCTCATTTTCACATATTTTGGAGTCGAATTAACTTGTGGGTACGAAAAGTTTTGGAATCCATGGAGAAGATGACATCGGCCGGCAGATGGCTGCAGTGGCTACAACAAATTCCTTTGGGGCAATCAAATCTGTCGCAATTACAGCCAAAAAAAGTGCTTCTATTTGCCACTGACAGGCTCAGACCGTTATTCCAGGTGTCTGACAACATCACAGAAAGGATCTGAGTAATACCCGCTGACACCCCTTGTTTTTAACCAGAAACAGATGTCTCGCGCAGAGAAAGTTCTCACCATCTACTACATGGATCTCAAAACGTTTTGAGCCCACTAGTTACTTCGATCTCAAAATCTGAGAAAATTAAGCCCAGGTTTAAAAATACTGAAATTACCCTTTCACTATATTTCATTGACCATAGTCAAGTGGTGAAAGTATTTTATCTGGGTTAAATGAAGAGAAAGTATTTCATCCCTCCTATTGGTGTTTCTTTGGTTAACCTTTATAGTTAGTGAGTCTCATCACTTTTAAAACGGCCACCTAAAACATTTTGCACATTAAAACTACTGAGAAAACAACAGAGCATATGTGAAGATGATTTATTTTAAAGTGAAAATTGAGACTTGTGAATATGAATGTGGTGTAGTGGTTAGCACTGTCGCCTCACAGCAAAAAGGTCGTGGGTTCAAACCCCGGTTACCTCCCTGGCCTTTCTGTGTGGAGTTTGCATATTCTCCCCGTGTCTCTGGGTGCTCCAGCTTCCTCCCACCATCCAAAGACATGCAGGCTAGGTTAATTGGCGTTTCCCAAACTGTCCTTAGGTGTGAGTGGTTGTGTGGCCCTGTGATGGACTGGCAACCTGTCCAGGGTGTACTCTGCCTTTTGCCCAATGTCAGCTGGGGTTGGCTCCAGCCCCCCGGCGACCCTGTACGCAGGATAAGCGGTTGGCGATCGATGGATGGAATATGAATGTATTATTTAATGAAGTCATAAAGTTAGCTGTTGTGTGTGTTTTTTTACATTGCTGAATAGATTTAGGCTCTAAAGGAAAAAGAAATTTACATATTATCTTCCTTGCAGAGAGAAGATGAGAAGATTAAAACCACTTAGACATGTATTATAATAATTATAATATTAATAATTATCAAAATAAAACACATTTTATTTAAATATTTTATTTATTTTAGCGTGTGTGTGTGTGNGATCTGTGTCTCTGATTGGTGTTGATTTATCGTTTTTGTAAGTTTTTTTTACAGGTGCTGTTATATGGATATTATTGCAGCTGTTTTCCCATGTTTCCAGTCTATGTGCTAAGCTTCATATTTAGCATACAGGCATAAGAGTGTTATCAGTCTTCTCATCTAACTATAAATCATCAAATTGTCAAACTTGTCCTTTATTGGACCTTTTTTGTCAAATGAGCTGATGTTTAGCTAATTAAAGACCTGGTGCAAAATTCCAGCTGCTGAAGTCTGAAGTGTCACTGAGGTGTAACAGGCATTAGCTCTGATCTGTTGATGCTCAGTCAGTTCTAAAGCTGGCTAGAACAGTCGGCTCCTTGAACATATGTGAAAAAGTTAATAAAGTCAGTTGGTGTGTGTGCTTTATAAATGCAATTTAGAGTCAATTGTTTGTGCATCTATCTATCTTTTTATTGTTTGCTATGCAAGTTTACCACTTCTGTTCTCGTGTTTGGGTTGTTTGTGTGTGTGTGTGTGTGTGTGTGTGTGTGTGTGTGTGTGTGTGGGTGGGTGTATATCTAGGTCTCTCAAGTATGCACCACCAGAGCGTCACTAAGTTGAAACACACAACACTTTTTCATTATTGAACAAGGAAGACTGTGTGTGAATTAAAGTGACACACTTGTAATGAAGCGCCATGCATGTTCACACTGAGTCAATATTAATGAACTTTAAAATATTGATAGTGTAACATTTATTGGCATAGTTTAACTGACTCACCTGAGTCTGCAATTTTTCATTTAACAAAAGTCTATTGAAGCCAGTGTAGTGTTGTTGGCATGTTTAAACTCAGTATAGTAGTGTTAACCAAAGTGACAAAGCCAGTCTCACATTTGCACCCAAGTGTCTCTCTACACTGTTTCATAGATTGTTTGCCTGCACACTAATACTAACAGAAAACAAAATGAGAAATCTGTGTCTGTTATAATAAACCCTAATCAAATGTATTGATACCTTATTATAATTACATTATACAGTCCTTCTGATTTCCATTTCCTTCTCTTTCTTTTGCCTAGCTTTTGCATACTCCTCCCAGACCTCCTCGAGGACAGCAGCAAGACAGTAGAGCGACCTCCTCTTCCCGACCATCCAGACCCCCTCGGCCCCTCTCAGGCTACCAGCTTGTGGAGGCTCGTCCCTGGGGAGGCCGTGAACTGAACCAGGCAGAGAGCAAGCTGCTCCACTCTAGTTTCCAGGTCTTAGATAATGCAGCATCTCCTCGCAGAACGCCATCCACACCACCTTCTCCAGTGGTAGTGGGTGCTGTCAGGTGTGCAGCTGGGCGGAAGAAGGCCGAAGTCTCCCACAGCCAGCAGAGCCTCCTTTCTCGTCAGCCTCTAACAGCGCAGGGCAGGGCAAGAGCTGGACAGTCGCTGAATCCTTTCTCAAAATCCACCGCCTCCGTTTTTCACACACACTCTAACATGCAGCCGCATTCCCCTCATTCTCAGAACCAGACGGTGTCAGCGAGGGAGGCACACTGCCAGGAAGAAGGAAGGGCTCCATTTAGCTTCACTTTTAGCAGGCTGTACAACCTCAAAGGCCTGAAGGACAAGATGAGCAAGCTGCCAGCACAGAGCAAGAGAGGCAGCACCAGCTCTCTATTACAGGGACCTAAGAGCATGAGCTAGTCTGCTAATCGTGGCAGCAGTTTACTTACTGTAAAAAAATTATATAATAATAAAAAATTCAAGACTTTCAAGAGATATGAGATAGATAGATAGATAGATAGATAGATAGATAGATAGATAGATAGATAGATAGATAGATAGATAGATAGATAGATAGATAGATAGATAGATAGATAGATAGATAGATAGATAGATAGATAGATAGATGGATGGATGGATGGATGGATGGATGGATGGATGTGTTGACCCAGTACAATACAAATTCACAGCATCTGTCCTGTTTATACAACACCTCCTTTCTCACACAGGGTTACTTCTTGCTAACTGCTTTAATAGATATTTGAACTTTGAACTTGTGTTGTCAACCTGCTTCTATCTTGTCTGATTGGTGACGAACCTACACGTAGCAGTTTTCAGTTTGAAAACACTTCTATGCATGATTTTCCTGTCTGGCTGAACTCTGAGTTTTGTCCTATAGGAGGTCATGGCTGCCATGGTAAATTAATTGTTTGAATTAATGGAGTTTGTTTTGTCCGTCATTTTCATGTGAGAATGTGGATGTTATGTGTTTAAATTATTCATATGACCACACAAATTAAAATTCAAGAACATAAGTAAAGCATATATAAAACAAACATTTTCTCTTTTATATCTGGTCTTATATCAGCTGTAGCCTACATATACTGTGGATTATTTTATTCAGAATGTTTTCAAGGGAGATCAGATCTTTGATAATAATTTGGTATCTCGGGTGGTGCTATGTGAATAAGAATTCAGGATAGTAAATCTACAATTCTAATGTACTGAATGAGTAAGCGTGATTCATTAAAATGCAGGCTTAAAATAGGTACTATCACATAAGACATGAACCTTTTTTTTTTAACATGGAAATGCACACACAGTGTATTTACAGATGTACTGTTTTTTTTGTGTGACACGGATCAATGCTGAAAACTGCTGGAAGCCACAGACTGCCTCTTCTAACATGTTGTTAAAGAGATTTGCTGTTCACTACCACCACCTTACATTCTGGGAACCAAAAAATAAGTAAATGTTAAAATGGCTAACTTCATGACAGGTATATAAAATAAAGAAACTGTATTTTGTTTATTTGAGTTGTTTGTCCTATATTTGTATCATAACAAGCCTAGTTTTTTTCTCTTCTGTGCACAAAGTGCTCATGGTACAGTTTTGATTGTTAAAACTGTTGATGTAGAATTTTATATTATTGACCTTGATTTTGGTTATTTTGTATTCTTCCATTGTGTGCTGTTCACAAAAAAAGACTAAAACAGTTTGGTTATTGACTTATTCTTTATTCTTTGTTTACACAGAATCCAATTTACAGTCAACATATTTTTTTGCCTTGAAGAAAAAGTCACAGCGACTGTGCCCAAACACGGCATGAGTTATCTGCAGAGACAAGCACATTAAACACCACACAGAATAAAGTTGTTGCTCTGAAGACAGATATAAATGTCCTGCAGATTATTATTAAATTCCCCTTGACTATCTCTGGGAGAAAGGGGAAAGGTGCAGGACAAATAAATTTGTTGATGACATGAGGGAAATGGTTGAATACGTAATTTGTAAGTTGTTAAACAAAGCTACACATGAGAAAAGCTCCAGTCTGTCTTCTTATTGGAGACAGTGGATTTGTGCACTTGCTGAATGTTTGTTTGCGTCTTGCTGCTAACCAGCTTTATTTGACTGCAGTGAATCCCCATATCACTGTTTGGCTCTGTGAGTGTGTTCATGATGTTTTGGGTTGGATTTCCCAGACTGTTCTTAAGAAAGGTATTTAGAGGAAAACACATTTTCTGCCAGCGCAAACTGGGATTGAATTCAAGTCTTCATTAAAAAAATATAATAAAATATAGATTAAGAATCATGGATGGCTGACCTTTGGAGCTGTGAAAGGCTGCTCTGCATGCCGATTGAGATACTTGACATCATCAAAGCAGAAAAGGCAAAGATGGACTAAGCATGGCATTTATTTCAGCGTAGAAATAGGCGAGCAGAGTTACAGTACGGACCCACAATGCCTCTGTGGTTTTGAAAGCTTCAGTCATCTTTTACAGCACGTTGCAATTCTGCAAATATCAGTTGTAATCCATGTCAGACACGGTGTTGTGAACAAATTTCCAATAGTAAATAGTACATTCCAGATGATCCCAAAGGATATTTTTATCCAATGTTATATAATATTCAGAGATGGAGTACAAAAGCTCCTGAGGTTGTGTGATTTGCATGAAAATTTGCTGCGGAGGTATAATGATTTGTAGTTTATTTTCACAGTAAAAAGAAGTGGGAGACCTTTAATGCGTGAAACGACAGATGCAGTTTGTGAGAAGTTGTCTCTGTGTGCCATAAAAGCTGGTGGCATGCAAGCAGAGACAAGAGATGCATCCAACGCCTGACTGACTCATCTGTATTTGCATTTTTTAGGTAACAAGAGGAAGAGATAGGGAGAGAGATAGGGTAGGATGCAGTGCAAAGACATGTACATGCACACACAACTCATGTTTACACAATATCTGCGAGAATACCTGGATGTTTTAAAAAACTAATAATCATTTTAACCTCTCTTAGTGAAATAAAACCGTTTGTTGAGAAAACATGGTCTTGACAAAATAATGAAACACCTTGTGCTGTCAAATGCTCCAATCAAAAAATTTTTTTCTTTCTGGTGGATAGTTAGACAACAGGATCAATACTGCACTCATATCTGTACATTACATATTAGGCTGCCAGTCGCCAGTTAACTTAGCTTAGCACAAAGACTGGAAACAGCAAGCCTGGCTCTGACCAAAAGTAACAAAATCTGCCAAACATTTGTTTAAACTGTACAGAAATTTAAGTGTAAAACCTGGTGGTTTTGTCAAAGCCATGAAATAGCACATTATAACACTCCCACAGATAGTCAAAATGCATATTTTACACTGTAGGGATTAAACAACAACTTCCAAGGTTAGTTCCTGCTTCCAGTCTTTGCGCTAAGTTAACTGGCAGCTGGCTGTCGCTATATATTTGTCATACAGACTTAAAAGTGGTATCAATCTTCTCTTTTAAGACATGAAACAGTGCTCCAAGAAACCAAAAAACTGCAGGTCACATTTGTTATTATATGTTTTGCAGGTGCCAAAAATTGCTACATGCACATTGTATCATCAAAGAAGTGATGTGTTAATTTGATTTAGTGGAACAAAAGAAAAAAATATGTCATATAGGCATACAGATGAAATATGTTTTATGAATACTTTTATGGGTCACACATCCAGATTTTGAATGAGTCAGACAGTCAAACACACTCACACTCATATCACGCTGGGGGATGCAAGGGGAGAGAAGAGTGATTGAGATGCAGAACGCAGAGAGATAGAGAAGGAGAGAGAAACCGACATCCCTCGTTCTTATCTAAAGTGACTGAGAGGCAAACAGAGAGGAACAGAAACAAGCTGCGAATAAAGTAAAAGGCAGGGAAAGATGAAGAGACAGGGATAGACAGCAAGAGACACAGGAACATGAAATCTGCAAAATAGACTTCAGCATCCACACTGCGGATAGGCTTCAATTCTATGTGTGTGGGTTTTTTTTAAGTAATCAGAATCTAATTGGTTTGTTAACTGAACTAAGTGTGCTATGCAACAATGTATTAGTACACTTCACAGTACTTGTCTTCCGTGTCTGTGGCTGCTGTCCCAAGTCCATTGGTTCCAAGTGGATCTTTAAAGAAGTTATCATAAAGAAATGGTTGCATTTATTTTTAAATGCAACGTAATTTCTAAAAACAGCTGCACTGTGGTTTTTAGCTAAATCTTCTTAACCAGGAGGCATTAAACATTTGTCGGGGGCTACTTTGCGGCATGGATTAATGCAGATTTGTTGCTCTAGTGAGTATTTACAGCAGCAGGATTGTGTATGTCAGACTGACTCAAAATAAACTACAGTGCCCACGTTTATGGTAATGAAGGACCATGTCACAATTCATTACTGGTTTTGGTCTTTTCATGGGTTTGTTGGCAATAAGGCAAATAAGGAAAATCACTAACCTTATAATGTGTACAGTTTTAAAAAGCTGACATGCTATTGGACACAAAACACTGGGTGCCATGAGATTTGACTGAATTAACTGTTGCAGAAACAAAGAAAAATTCACAAACAGACAACACTTTCTGATTGTTATTGTCTTCTTGCCTGGAGTTTGTGTTCACTGCTTTGCTGTTATCTTGTCTTATCTGAGCTACAAGGTGGTGCCTGGATGGTATTTAGGTGGGGCCCGCTGTAGTGTGAATGTGTGCCAGACACAGGTAACCTGTTTTGTCAAACAAGCCCTACAATGTTAACCGGAACTCAGCAGCAAGGCTTCATTACCTCACCTCTCATCTCAAACATCATGCAAATCTCTTCACCCGTGAAGCACAAACACTCACACTAGCCTTCATGGAAATCTTGTGATGATTGTTTTGTTTTTGTAAATGATTGGACTGTATGATAGTGGGGGCTCCATCCCAGAATAGCACACCACACACATTTAAACAGAAACTGTTCCCCTCTCCCTCAGGCCATTTATATGGAGATGAGAGACTTGGTTACCAGGCAGACAGACAGACAGACAGACACACACACTGGCATGTAGGGCTCATCATAACATCCTCTATTCAGCTGAGCCCTCCAAGCTCATCATAAATGATAATGCCAGACTTCCACTCAGTCAGGGTCGCAGTACAGACAAGCACATCACAATGAACATACAAATACATACACACACACACACACACACACAAAGTAGTGACTCAGCCCTCTTTTGGGTTTCTCTGCTTTGTGGACAGCCCTTTGGGTTCTTCAACACACACACACACACACACACACACACACACTTATGAGAACATACACATAGATGCACAGATATGAGAGAGTGGTCTGTGCACGTGCAGGAAGGTGGAGGTGGATTGGGGGTTTGGGAGTTTGGTCAAGACATCCTCTGATGTAAAGAATTTCCGACATATGACATGATTCATTCTTTAATTAGCGTGTTTTCATGCTTACTTGGTCCTTTGGGTAATGAAGTGTCTCATCAGCCTTTATGAACTTGATTAAATACACACACGTGTCCGTTCAAATTTCTTGATGTGATGTGATGATGGAGGATGATGATGATATTTCATACTCACTCCTGGTCTCTTCATCATTCTCTGCATCATTCGTGTGACAGAAGAAGAATGAAAAGCTGTGGTTCTTTAAACAACTAGAGACCAGTTAATCTCATGGTTTCTGAAGTTTGAGAATACAGTAAAATACAACTTTTCTCAGCAGGGATTGTGTACACTAATTTGTTTGCACTTGGTCTGCTGTCTGACAGTAAGAAGAAAACAGGTTTGAGTGGAGGGCTGGCAAAGTAAAGTGTCACATCCATTTCTTAATCAAGCAGTTCACGTAAATTATTTTTGAGGGGAAATTTTTTAACAATATGGACAATGAAGTTTGAGGAGCAGCAACTAGTGGTGACATTCTGAATATTTTTAATGGACGTTTTTAAGAAAGTGGTGATCAAATGTGTTTTGGAAAATTTTGAAAATGTGTTTCTTTTACATCATTTGATGCAAAACCAGGACTGTGGTAGTATGTCATACTGATAATGCACTTTACATACGGAAAGAAATTAAAGACTGAATGCATATGTGAGTTATGTGCCTTCCACCCGGAGCGTCACAATAAAATACATGAAGGATTTAAAAGAATCCACACACAGACAGCTTGCAAAACTATTACATGTAACCAGTAAAAGAACAGTCACAGCTGGTCCTTGGCTTTTGCGATATGGTGGGAAGAAAGGTGGGACAGCAGAGACGCCACTGAAGCAGCATTAAAACCAAGAAAAGTAACCAAGACACTAAAATTGGTGATGGCAGCTTGCAGAAGCTGCAGGGCTCGCTCTGTTCCACAATTATTTTGTTGTTATAACAGTTTCATCACCTGGCTGGAGGTGCAGTTTGTATGGTTTCCTCAGGGAGCACCAAGCACAAAACAGCGTGGATTCAGACATTGACTTCAGAGACTTCATGAAACCTCAGTCCTCTGGATGGCCTATAGTTTACAATACCACCTAACATGGTGTCTAATAGACTTAGAGGAATAATACATATGTACCACTGGATCAGGCTCCCTCTTTGGGTGATTAAAAAAAATACAATGGATTTTTAAGTGATGTGATCAAGTTGTACCTCACGCAAGTGAATTTTGTGTCTGGATCTGAGAGAAGGAAGAGCATGAGCGGTTTACACATTTCACAGGCCAGTCAGGTGCATGGGATTGTTTAGAGCTGTCAGAGGTTGGTGCCAAGATTGGTTGTTATTGATTTTATGGCAGGGAAAATTCCATTTAACCTGTGTTGTAGCAGAAAAGTATTAAAACTGTAATAAAATGTTAGTAGTTAGTAGCTATAACATGTTCCAGGTCAAATGATTTACAAAAAATACTATTTACTTATTTTACAGTATTGGAGTTTACACATTCATTTTCTGGTGGGAATGAATCAGCTCAGTAATGCTCACTAACACAGTCACTGAATTCAGAGGAGATAAACCTCAACTGAGAGAAAACACGAGCAATGGGACTGAGTTTATTAAGCATTAGAAAATGAGTGGTACCTATGGCTGCACATTGTCACCCTGGTGAAACCAAACATTGTGTAAATCATAATCTAACTTATTTTAACTGAAATTAAAGGGTGTGCTTATTGGCTTCAAACTAAACCATAAATAGATTTTGAAAAGAAAAAAGCAGGTACTCTACAGTTGAGTGTGTCCCCTGTATTTTTTCTAGGCCCTCCAACTTTTGCTCCATTCACCTACATCTGGAGAACTGGCTGTAGCTCGGGGCAGGATACTGGACTGCCAGCCAGCTGGTGTGCCAGCCAGGCAACAGGTAGCTAGACTCCAGAGAGAGCAGTCAGACTGTTGGAGTACAAGAGCATCATGAGTGGTGGCCAACAGCTGTGGCTCAGGGCAGGCAGACATCTGAAAAGAAGGGTTGAGAGAAGAGAGATGAGATCTAGAAGACTGCATCCCCTCCCAGTGAGGCGGGAATACTGCTGATCAGTCAGACATCTCCTGCGTCATGGGAGTCATAGCACTTTTGACAGAATCAGGACGCACTTTGTGCAGAATGTTATAAAAGCTCCACCTGTAAAGGAGGCAGCTAGGCTATCTGTAGGCTAAACTACTGACAGTCTTCTACCTTTATACCAACTGAACTTCGTCTGACATTTCAGTTCATTGTAGCTTTGTGATCAAGAGACCTCCGGCAGATCAGATGCATTGCAGGTGGTCGGGCCTTAGAAAATCAACTATTTGAAATAAGGATTTTTTTTTAATTTCCACAAGGCTGGTAGATTTCATTGTGCAGTAGAAAAGGTGGAATAATTGTATATAAATGTGGAGTGAAAGTGACAGGCATGAGATGCGAACAGGTCAACAGGTTAATTTCCTGAACTGTGAAAGTTATAGGCTAGTGTGCTCCTCCAAGTACTGCTGCTGATAGAGAAGATATTGATAGAGCAGACACATTATTTCTTGACTGAAATTTTTGGATATATTTAATTTAAAATGGATTTGTGTTACAGTATTGATTGGAGACATTTCCTACATAGCAGATATGGGACATACTTCAATTTTCACAAAATCCATTCACCAAATCTGATTTCTTTTTTGTAAAATCAAGGTAATTGGGCCTTCTGCACACTAGAGACTGTCCTGTGTCTTAACCTGTGCTAGGCCACAGGCACCGGCTGTGTTTTGGAGCTGCAGTTGGAGTTTTGTATATTAGCATGCTAACATTTGCTAATTAGCACTAAAAGCAAACTATAGTTGAGGCTGATGGGAATTTCATCATTTTAGCTCCTAGGAGGGCTAAAATAGCACTATAGCAGGTGAATTTTTGGCATTAGATACTTGACTTAATCTATTATATCACTCCACATTGTTTGCTTTATTATGTTGAAGACTTCTCTGTCTAGAAAAATAACATCAGCTGTTGCTAAACAGTGCTGAACACCACAGATATACTTAAAAAAACAAATCAATTTGTTGGAGCCCTACAACAATAAAACTCATTGAAAATTAGCCAAACACCTGCTTTCTCTGCCCTTCAGAACAGCCACTATTTTGTGTCCTATGTGAATTCATCGGGTTAGATTTTCTGCACACACGCTGTAGTGGTGCAAGGCCAGGGCAGCCAGCTAAATTACCATGGATCAGGTTTTGTTTGCTTCTTAATGTTCAATTTAGATTTATTATCATTTTACCAATACTCAGCTACACAGTTTCTTCACCGGTCTCAGTTGCCATGACTTATTTGACCCACATAATATACAATAATACAATAGAACAGCACAGGACATCAACTCTGTGGACCCATTCGGTATGTTCCTGTAACATTATTCACTACGGTCTCACTGTTGTACGAAAGTGTGCCAACAATTTTCAGTCTAGTTTACTAAGCGTTTTTCTTTATCATCCAATACATATTAGCCGTGTTGACATTGCTGAGCCTCATTGTTTTACATTAGAGCCTCAGGTTGACTTGCACATCAGGACTATACAATGTCACACTGACACTTTATAGAGTGGCCACTAGTAAAAGTTACTTCACAGCACGAGCACTTCCTGTCTGCTGGTAGGCATTGCAAGGCTACCCAGCCGACTAGCCACTGAGCGTGATTTAGAGTCTGCGTCGACTTGAAGTGTAGTTACATTTTTGAGGAGGTGCACGTCAGGCTACGCCGTGAGTGACGGCGTAGGGTAAGGGGCTACACAGGGGTACACCGTCGATTTGACGCAGAAGTATAAATTGACTTTATATATTTTTGTGTCACTTAATTTGTGTAGGATCTCAAGTTGCATAATCAGGATTGACAAAGATCTCCAAAGATATGCAGGTCTGGGCCTCTTTATCCAAACACAGCACTAGACACCCACCGTTACACCTGCTCTGACATCTAGAGACTAGCTTGGGGCTAACTGGCTAACATTTTGAAAGGCACTTGAAATTGTATTGTTGTTTTATTGAAAGTGTGTTGTTGTAAGATGATATTGCAAGCCCAGTCTCACAGCAGATGAGACATCGAAGCTTTGCAGGCTGCCCTGCAAGGAGACACACAGACAGGCAGAGAGAGAACAGTGATTTTGGATCTGTTGAGGCAGAGCAGCTGGGAGGGTCCTGGAAAAGAAAAAAAGAGCTTAAGGTCACACACACAAAATTCTCCGGCACACTCCCTCTTCTGGCATGCAGCTGATTGTTGGAGTGGCATTTAATTAATCCTGTCAGAAAAGGTTAAGAAAAAGAAGAGAGAAGGGAGGGAACAAAATTAAAAACATTGACAGAGGGAGAGATTCAGTGAGGCGCTCCATTTGCCACTGAAAAACAATGAATTTCTCTAAAGCAATTTAGTTTAGCTTCACCCTGCAGACAGCTACATTTCGTATACCCGAACACGTATATGGTCAAATATAAACTGTGTTTGCATGCCAAAGATAAAGGCCAGTTATGGAGGTGTTATAAGCTTTTAGATATGAGATAAATCTGCAGCATGGCTTGAAAAATCTACAGTTTGCTTTACAGCAATTTGCAGCACTTCTCCTATTCTATAGCCACTTCAAATTCAACTCCAGGTCACAAGTAAATAGGCGAATCTCCTCCCTTTGCAGCTATTATCAAGCCCTTGAGCAAGGTATTCAACCCATGCAAAGGGGTACAGGAGAAGACTTGTGCAGGTGTGAATTTACAGTATGTCACAAGCAGTTACAAGGAAAGAAAAGGTTCCTGCCCAGAGAGTCACTGAGGTTCAGCTACACAACCTCAACACAGTACAGTGTAAGTTGCATGGAAGTTATAAGAGAAAATGCATCTTTTTTTTCACAGAGGATTTTACTGCTGCATGTACCACAAGATGACAATAATTCTGTGCCTGCATGGTCTGCCTGATAATTGTCATTGATTTTTGTATTTTATTTTGACTTTTCAGGCTCTGACTGACAAAGGGCTGCACATGCAATCTGCATATCTGAATACATTTGAGCCTGACTGTCAAGACAGTAGTTTGCATTGTGATAGATCACCTTCTTCTGAAGGATCTGTGCTCTAATTATCCCGCTCCTCTCCGTTGTGAAAATGGGACTTCATTGTTGAAGTCAATTACAGGCCACTGTCATCGCAGTGGGATTAAACATGTGGGTGGTGGCAGCCACTGGTGAGCAGGGGTGCTGAAGGTCATAGACATCCTGTGACCAATGTGTTAAAAATGTTACCATTGTGTTTATCGCTGTACATATTTGAGACACAAGCAGCTTGGAGGTGACCACTGTGACTCATGTTTGTGGCTGTCAGTGACAGCGAGACGCAGAGCAACACAGCCAAGGCAAAGACAGGACACACAATAGTGATCTGTGGTTTCCTGTGGAACAATACTGCTGCGAGAACTGCTCCGGGCCACAAAATTAAATACACGCATACATGCAAGTCCCTACTCTTCTCTAATCACACTGAAACCTGTTACTACAAAGGCTATGTTGCCATCTGCAGGCCCGGTAATGTCTAATTGGTTGACAGTTAATGAGACTCAACTTAGCAAATGCAGTCTGATACAGTAACCCCGCAATGAATCCTACCTTCATGACTGTTAGAAACGTTCTTGTTGAAACGTTTTGAGAGAGGTGTCGACTCAACTTGATGGTCAATCTGATGGCTGCCGTTTCAGATCCACAAAACCACAGCCTCCGAAATGTTTAACTTTGAACTATATGGTGCCAAATCACACAATTCCGACCCTTCAACATGTCAGTGCACAAGGTAGTCGGGAGTGATTTCAGACACAGCCTCTGTCCCCCTCTGGCGGAGGAATAGGTGAGGTGCACTATGGTGATCACAATCACAGCCCGCTGTCCTCAGAGACATTAGTATCCAGGTTGCACTCTCTGCTTAGGTACAACTATTTGTTCACACTAAACCTAAACCTATTGTTATCTCCACCAGTCAGTTATTTAACTGATAAGAATTTTAAATATATAATAAAAATCACAATGTCTTTATCAATAAGGTGTTTTGATGCTGTCCATTGACATTTTTCTGACACAAGAACTACATGTTTGAGGTTTAAGTTACATAAAAGACTGCCCATTTAATTGTTGTTGTGACTTTGTGGTTTGTATGGATATAGACCAAGCGGCAACCTCCGGCTCTCACTTCCGATGCAACCAGGAAGTAACTGAAAACTGCAATTCATCGAGTGGCC
>JAPMOB010223403.1:0-25201 GCA_029875015.1 Lepomis gibbosus | reverse complement strand
GCTTAGGGCTTCTGTACATAACAGTATACAATGCATTTAAGTGTTTAACTATGTGTGTAATATGTTCTTATGTATGAGCATAATAAAGGCTCTGGACTCAAAAAGAGAATTACAGAGTTTACTATGTTAACAGGGATACAAGACAACGACAGTTTAAACAGATACAGGTTTATGGCAGGCAGGAAAAATCTAAAAACTGGAATACTTGAATAAAAAATCCTAACTTAAATAACATAACACTGTATGTTTTCCCCACCAGCAAATATCATTTGAAGAATACACTTTTGCCTCATGTCTTGCCCCTACTCTGCCTCTGATTGGCTAATCCCATTCCCATCATAACCCCAACCTTAACGAGCAGAGTAAAGGTGTAGTAACCAATCAGAGGCAGATTTGCCAAAAGGCTGCAAGGCAGGCCACTTGGTGTCAAAAAAAGCATTGAATTCATTTTCACACATAGAATAAAGGTTTCACAAATCTAAAACTATGTTGAAAAGAAACTTTAGCCTGTCTAGATCAATAATAACTACCCCAAGAGCTGTCAATCTGATCTGGACCTGATCTAATGTGGACTACATGTGAAAAAAGCAGATAAATTGTCCTTCAAAGTATTGACCGTCTGTTCCAAAGCAATACTACTTCTCTCCTTCATTTTGACAAGAGAAACAAAACCTAAGAGCTGAGGGATGGCCCAATACCAAGACGGCGGCCCAGGAGCTATTTTTAGACATAGACAACAGCTGGTTTTGAACTTGAAAATAGCGAAAACGGTTATCAGCGATTGTATTGGTGCATTTGTTGTTATTATTATCCGGCTTATAACGCTGTGAGTTTGGTGATTTGAGCGATATGAGTTACACAGCTGATCCGAGCTGGAGCTGAGTTTCTGTTTCTTTAAAGTTGTCGGATTGTGGTGTAGGATGAGATGAGAGCTATCTGGGTGGCAATAACTGAAGCCATGTACAGTGATTACAGAACGATTTATGTTGTGATAAAAGCTATTTAGATGCTTTGTGTTTGATGTGTGTTTGATGTGGATAAAAATGGTGGGTTTGACTTCTGGCTAAGCCTACTAGCTCCACGGAGGGGCGTGGCATGTATAAGGTGAATAATACTAGGATCAGATTTGTCATCAGATTTGAGCAAGCAGGTTGTGTGTCTGTGTTGTTAAATATTGTCAGTCCACCACTTTGGTCCAGACTGATATATCTCAAAAACTATTGAATGGATTGTACAGGCATTCATGGCCAAAGAATAAATCTTACTGACTTCAGTGATAGCCTGACTTTTCCTCTAGCGCCACCATTAAGTTGACATTTAGGGTTTTGAGTAAAATATGCCAACAACTGTTGGATGGATTGGCTTGAAATTTATCCACATATTCATGTCCCCCTCTGGATAAATTGTAATCACTTTGGTGACCGGTCTCTGTACTTTTTGATAGTTTTTTTCGCTTGAACCACAAAAAGAACAGACTTGTTATTTGAATTTGGTTTTGTCGTATTTCGTTTTTGGATTCAGAAACCAAAAATAATGTACTTGAAACAGTGTAGAGAGGCTGAACAATAATTAACCGAACCTTTTAATCCGTGTTTTATTCATTAATATACAGCTTGACATTTAACTAATAACAGTTCATGTTTGCTGTGTACCATCAGATGTGCTGACAACTATCAGTGAACGTATTTGATACTGAAGGAATCTTAAAAACCGGAGGATGCTTAGGAAACTTCTGAGGCATTTTTGTCACTGTCCCAGTTGCTAGTGAAACTGAACGGTGAGCCTCCAACTAAAAACCCACCTATGTTGATGATCAAGCTAATCTTAATTACATTGAAACGCTCAAGTGTATCTGCTGCAGGTTTATTAATAGTAACACAAAAGGCAATACTAATCGGACACATTAAATATCAAAATCCATATTATTCCTTTTTGGTTTTAAAACAGAAAAAAAACAATATTTTTTTGTTTTCTCTTTATCTATACATATGTCCAACATATGGATATGGACATATGTAAAATAATAGCATAGAAAATAAAAAAAGGAATACCAGTTCTATGGCTTGGACTGAAAAACAGAAAAACTTTGATAATTTTTATACATGAATGGTTAAATCAATGATGTATTTTGTATCACTGTTCTGACATGCTTCAGTCAAAATCTTAAAGGACATTATCAAAACTCAACAGGAAAATTAACTAGTCTGTACCAGAATTCTCTCTCTGCAGTGTATCCACATGCACCGTGAGCATCACCACCATGTCTCTCAGTGCCCTCAGCTCTGCCCAGATGTCAGTGGTGGTTTTCTCTGTGGTCTGCTTGGTCGAATCCTCATTTGCATCTCTTGGGGCTGTCTTCTGAAACTGGCTGATCTCACCCACCTTGCCAAGGCCTCTACCCTCCCCATGAGCCCCTGACCCACACAGACCGAACAACAACAGCAACAACCCTCATTGTCCAGCTACACGTCTTCACAAATGTACAGTGGTAGAGTTGTCCTCTCTTATATAGTCTCCAAACTTCAGCTGGCTGAATGAATGGGAACAACAACAAGTGTTTCTGTTTGACAGTTTGATTCAAGGACTCAATATGATATCTGTGCTGCTGAGAAAATACAAGCTGCTACAGGTTGGTGAAACACTTTTACTATGAAAGTTTTACAGCTGTACATGCACCATATATTTTTTTAATACACACACATAGACAACATTTGACAACACAATGTTGGATGTTGTGAGAATTGGCTACATCTTCTCCACTCAAATATACAGGTACATCTCAGAAAATTAAAAGATCAAGTAAAGCTTTGTAGCAATTTAATTAAATGTGAATTTTTCATATAATCTAGATTCATGACTTATAAAGTAAAATATTTCACGCCTTTTTTGCTTTAATATTGATGATTAAAGCTTACAACTCATGGGAATCGAAAAAAATTCTCTGAGTCATTTTTTGACTTGAACAGAAAATAATAAACTTTCTCACAATATTCTAGTTTTCTGAGATGAACCTGTACAGAGACTTTGTGTAATATAAACTGCTTGATTTGCAAAGACCTGTGCGACTGATGAAACTGATGACTCTGATTTCAAAACACATAACAGTAATCCTGAAATAATTTAGTGGTGATTCACGTGTAGACTGCACTACAGCAACATGATCAATGTAAATGGCCGTTTCTCAGTGGTTCCTGACTGGTATGAAATGTACAGTTCCAAATTATAATATTGCTGGAAAGGATTTAGTTTATCAACCAGCCAGCCATTGAATTGTCAGTAATTATTTGTATTTCACTTGATTTAAATGAAGATTATGAGTTTCTAAGAATGTTCCAGAATTAAAATAATATTAATGGAATTGTGTGTCCTTGGGCTCACTGAAGTTAGATGACTGCATTTTACTGACATATTAGCAAGCAAGAATGATGATATAATTATCTATGAGGCAACTCCTAATGTCTGCACAAACATCAGGCAAAACTTTATGATCACTGTTGTAATGAATACACAAAATAACTCGAGGTTACACACACTTAACAAAACTTTTTTGTGTTTGTGGAGTTTTGTCACTTCAAAGTAAACCTAATCCCCTAAGGCACAACACTGTTTCAGATGTACAATTATTTCCGAACATGGGACTCAGATTTGGCAGAAAAATCCCATTATAAAAAAATAACACATTTATCAAACCCACACAATGATACTAATGAACTCAAGAAAATGTGTGAGGTGATGTTATTGAAGGATTTATAGCACAAATAAATAAGGTCAAAGATGCAAACTGACGCACTTAAGCAATGTGTTGATGAAAAAAAAGAACATTTCCACTTAGACATTTGACACAATACCATTTACACAAGACCAAGGTTAGTCCTCATTTAGAAACCAATCATGTGGGCAATAATGAACCAATAATATGTCACTGTTCAGTCCATAATGAAGTCAGTCTAATAGGCCAGTCCATACATGCAGAATCTCTGGCTGTACTTTCTGCATCCAGCCTCTCCCTTTTTGAGGATGTGATGAGGAGTGTAGTACAATAAAAGATCACTCAGGTTACCCACCTCTATATTTGTGAAATGAAGCACAACCACTGACGGAAAACAATGTTTACCATGTGAATTACTACTGGACTTAGGCAGGTTCAATAAAAACAGCCTGTTCAAAAAGGTAAACATTAATGGATACCATTCTGCATATCTCAGTGGGGGAAAACAATGAGATTCTACCTGTGATTGTCTTCAACACTAACCCTGAGAAGTACATGAGCGGAGTTCAAAAACAGGCCATCAATATGCTGTTCTGTGATTCAGTCAGGGTATGGCATCAACCCCAAACTAAAGTAACACTAAGACACATGAGTACAGTGATACCAAATAAAACCTTAGTAACTCAAATCCTAACAGTAAAAAATAAAGTTCAAGGCACATCAAGAGTCTAGAGTACAAATTATAGAAACTTGAAATGGCAGAGCTTAAGCCTGTAACTGTACACGACATTTCAATAATTACCATGATGAGGCACTAGAAACAATAAAAGGCATCTGTGTGCTGTTATCAGTAGAGGAAGCTCATGAACCAAGCAACAGAAACAGCAATCAAATACAAATGAAGACCAAACTAAAGATCAAACACAGCATTTTACATTTTTATGGAGTGCCACTTCTGGACACTGTCCCTGCACACGTCTGCTCGTCAAGTTTAGACTTCTCTGTGAGCTGCAATTACTACTTTGACAAATTACTTTTATGAGCAATATCACAAAGTTGATTTTCATATTACGTATCATTGATTAAGAGTTAATCTGTGATCTGTAGTTTAGTTTTTAGCATTCAGAGCTACATTGAACAATAGCTTGGAAAAGGTATGACGACAAACTTGGGCATTTGGGTTTCTTTGATGAACTAAAGCCAATCTTGAAAGAAAAAAATACCAAAAGCTTACATATTTAAACAATCTAACTAAAAAGATAATTTATGCAGGATCGTTGCCAAACTCTGGTTTGTAACTAATGTAATCCCTGTCCCAAAAAGTAGTGAAGGCATTCATGTATAACTTGTCGGGCATGCTTCTATTTCTGATCATCTTACAGCTAAGTATCCCTTAAAACCACAAACAAAAACATCAAAACTTGTTTGTACAGCCATCTTCAGCACCATATCCTGGATCAGTGTTAGATACATGGCACATGTTAATGTGTTCATTACATAAAAAAGTGGAAGGTGCTGTGGTGTTGCAGGTGGCATGACTAGCTACAACCTCGCATGACAGCCAAATTAGTGACTGGTTAGTTGTTGAGGAGAGTTTTGAAGTCTTTCCAAAGCACACAGTCATGGCGTATGTTCGTATCTGTCTGTTAGTTTCAGCCAGGTAAAAAAATAACCAAACATTTCGAAAAAAGCACAGAGTCACAACAGCTGGTGTCCTCCTTCCTCATCTTTCAGGATCTGGATCACACTTCTTCAAAGAAGGCCATCTGAGACATGTACGCAGAGTTTCGCTGCAAAACAAGACAAGTATGAGCAGGGTGAGAGTGATGCAAAGGTGGCTGAAACCAGTGTAAAGAAATGTGCATTAATGATGTGATTAGAAACTTGAGAATGTACGCGGTAGGGCTGAACGATTTTGGAAAATAATCTAATTGCGATGTTTTTTTTTTACCAATATTGCAATCGCAATTGAATATGCAATTTTATTAAGCTCTTTACCTTCTGTATTATCCAAAATGGACAAACAGTAAATGTATAGTATGACCAACACAATATTAGATATATTAAACAAACACTGTTCTTTCTTGTGAGTCAGGCCTGTGTTATGTTGAAATTAGGTGATGGATGAATTATTATTATGAGCAATGGTGGAGAAGTAGTTTCAAATTATAATAATATGAGAAAGATAATTCGAGAGTCAAGTCAGGGCATTAAATAATATAATATCATCTGGTCAGCCTACAGACCACAAGAAAAAACACAGTTCACTACAGAGTGTTATACAGTAAGCGCTCAATACAAAACCCACAGTTCAACCAGCAATTAATGCGTCCTTATCTCAGTTCAAATGCCCTAGGAATTCATCTTTCAGTATCACAGTAAGCTAACAAAAAATACTCCATTTGAGGTTCAGTTCTAAAGTTGGCCCAAGAAAATAAAACAAAGTGATGCCTCTTAATAGACAAGCTTAGTAACTCTCCGACAACACCAGAGTTCCCCCGCAGCCTCTGATGCTGGTGAGCAGTGCACTGGCAGTAACCAGGCGGTAACTCAGACTAGGTCTCTTTTGGACTTGTGCATTTAGTTTGAAACACCGTTTCACACAGATATTTTCTGACTGAGCTGCTGGCCCGACGATTTACCTCGTTTTAACAGCTCGCAATATCGCAAATGCAATTAATCATTCAGCCCTAGTACGTGGTCATGTAAATATCCAATTAATATCTTCCACAACTACTGGGTTTCATACGCTCTACATCTCATCCTACAACAGAATATTTAAAACAGTAATTCTGTTTTGGTTAACTTTTTTCTTTATTAACAGACATGTAGAATAGTCACTACATTACATTGCATACTACATATTGGTATTTCCAGGACAAGTTAGGCCCCTTGGAAATGCCATCATTAGGCATTCGAGTGGTTCTACACATCCTCTGACGTCCTTTATGTTGTGTGTGCAAATGTTTTCAACACCAAGCAAATATCTGTATATGAAGAGTATAGAGTAGAATGTTTGAGCTTCAGGTATGCAGGAACCATTAGAATATTCAACATCTTAGTACTATTATAAAAATGTACTGATAGTATAAAATGAAAAGAAACCCTAGTATCAAGGGGTTTTCAAGTTTCCATTTGGGAGGATTATTTTTGGCACTGTTGGTCCCATTGTGCTTTTGGCAATGTCAATAGGAAGTCCTGTGTTGCCATGCAGTCAGTTGGCTGTGAGCTCATTATTATGAAACGGTAGGCAGAGGGGAAAAACTTAATACTATACATGTGGTTTATTCACTCCATTAGGACATTCTGACCAGTGACCAATCATGAGTAAAACAAATTATATCAGTATACTAAGATGATCACGTGACATGATCGTACGTACGTTGCTGTGAGGTATGTAGACAGGCTCCTGGACGTATCCCCTTGCTTCACTGCGGAGGTTGTAGAGGCCAGCCTGTTGCTGCTGCTCCTCCAGCTTCAGAGATTCGATCTCTGTCTTCAGCTCCTTTAGCTGGTCCTGCAGGTGTTTACTCTTCTCCATGTACTCCAGCCTGCATTAATGCATGACAGGATATCATAAACAAGCAGAGCCAAACCGTCTCTCTGAAGTATTGTTGCAGGGGATTTAAACTCACCTCTCTCGCTCGATCTCCATAGACAGCCTTTTCATGTCGGAGTCCTTGAAGTCAAGGCGCGTAGATGACGATTCATAGGCAAAGTCAGCTGCTTCAGGAGGAGCAGGGGGAGCAGGGGGAGTAGAGTAGGCTGCTATGAGCTGAAAGACAGGCACACATTTGTCAAGCAAGTACTTAAAGCATGTTACACAACTACAATGGCATGCAACGCAAAAACTGAAAGCTTAATTTAATGCACATTATCAGCAAGTCTGTGTTTTTTATAGTAACTATAGTACTTTTTGAAAACTCTTACCTTTGAGCAACAATACAAAACCAAAGCAAACTATTCGCATCCAACTAAATCACCTCCAAAATAAAACATGATGATGCTTATAATTACAATCACTTATTTCTTATATAACTTTGTTGCTAAAAAAGATTCATCTGTGTCGAAAAAGGTATTTGTTCTACCTTTCTAGAGGAAGCAAAATGATTAATGTGCTACTACTTGTTTGTTGTTAACCTAAAAATTCGAAACCTGAATATCTACCAAGTATCAAAAATATAAAGCTGGTTTTATTCCTGCAGTGTTTCCCACAGGATTTTGAGAGACTATGGTGAGTGGGCCTCGGACCCTCTCTTGGGTCTGGGGTCATGCCCCCCTAGAAGAAAATTTAGTAGATTTTAAAGTTAAATGCATTCATTTGGTGCAAAATTAAGAGGCTATCTATTAAGAACTTTGCACTCGTGTAAAAAAGTTTTGCTCTACTAAACTATTTGATCATAAAGCTATTTTATTGCTATAAGTGGTGATGAAACAGCAAAAAAGTCAACAAATTTACTTAATGGTTTTCCAGCAACCCTAATTCAAAGAAGAGAAAATGGAATAAGTGACTTCCCTAACATTTTATTCTATGTTTGTTTGGGTTTTTTTGTGAATACAATCCAATTAATCTTATTTCCATACTGTATAGACACAAAACCAGACGTAGTCACATGTATCCTCGCGCTAAATTCATCAAGTCCGACCCAGTTTGATAAATAATGTTGTATGTGGTTCTCGTACAGCACAAAATGAAGACTTCATAGCCTCTCTTCAGGAAGGACTCTCATATTTCAACACTTTGTCTTTGTAAAGAGTGAAAATAACAGTATAAAGTTGCTAACCTGCCTGTTAGCTCGCACTGGTCCATTTCAGTAGATTTACCATGAAGGCTTGAATACGTGTGCACTCCGTGCAACTAGCTTAATCGCCTTCTCACAAACGAGTGACAGAAACAGGCCGTTAACGTTGCCGTAGTTATCTCAAAGGAAAAGTGGTTGTCTCGAGTCGGATGCCAAAGTGTGTGAGCGTGCGAGCTCACAACAGCCTCGAGCAGTTCCCACAAAAACACAACGTTGGAGGTCTTTGATGTTATTATGAGATGTGAAAAAATATTTTCTGTTCATTTTGAAACTATGGCGGAACAAATTAGACAGTGGCGGGCCGCCATGGTCTCGTTAATTAATGGGAAACACTGCCGGGTCTCGTACAACCCACAGGGGAAGAGTTTCCCACCTTTTCTGTGGCAGTGAAAGACATTCTAGGTAACATAAGGAATTACTAACTGAAGTAGAAATAAATGAGGCAACAATAATCCGCTCTAAAAATAACTCCTGATATGCACTGACCATCACAAATTGGTGAATCATTCTTCAGAAGTATCAAATATAAATCCCAAAGAGCACACACACAGAAGTGTCATCATCACCGTACAGGGTATGTTGTTTTTGTGATCTCCAGCAGCTTCTGCTTGGCTCTCCGCTCAGCGTCCTTTGCCTCCGTCAGGTCCTGTTTCAGGTGATCTGCCTCCTTCAACCTGGAACCAGAGGTTTAGTCAGTTCAAGGTTGACGGAAAACAGTAATAGTGTTATTAAATATATAGTAAATACTTTACTTTTTTAGTGTTTTATGAGCAGAATACTGTATGTGTTTCTAACTTATTACAGATAGAAGGACAGATAAAACTTAATGGTAACTATTGGTCTTTTTTACTGAACAGCTAGCTTTTTATTTAAAAGTAAAATCATGAATTTGAGCTGACACAAAGTGTCCCACTACTATCTGTAGAGCTATAACGCAGAGGAGGAACACGCTGTCTAACATTTTGTGCAAGGTTCCCCCTCACATTTAGACATCAAAGTCTGTTTACAAATGTTGTATAAAGCCTTTTGTGGCTCCACAAGGAGATGCGTGAAGTCTGATGTTATATGACACAGAGTCGGACTGCTCCTCATCCCTGCATGAAGCATGCGACGGAAGGCTGGATATGTGTATGTGCCAGGTTGGACGCCTGATAGCTAATTTGCAGACCAAAAACTGGCAGAACAGACGCTTAAAGTAAAGTTTAAAATCATGGATTACATTAAATGTGCCACTTTAGATACTAGGTCCATCCATCCAGGACAAAGAATGCCTGGAATAAATAAAGACAATCTCTAGTTCTGCTGCATTGTTCTCAATCATTTGAAATACATCAAATGCAATGCATACAGAAAAGCTGTAGGTGAAGTAATAAATCAGTAAAACAAACACGACACTAGTCAAGATGATGCCAGACCTCCTCTCGGACTGCTCCACCAGTTTGACAGCCAGCTGCTCTGCCTCCCTCATCTTCTGCTCCATCAGCCTTTTCTCTTCCTTGGTCTTCATGGCGGTGACCTCTAACCTCTGCCTGTCCTGCTCAGCTTCTGCAGCCTTGTGGGCCAAGAGTTTGGCCTCCTCCTCAGCAATCTGAGCCTTCTCTGCCAGCAGGTCCGCTGTCTCCTCAGATCGCAGCTAGAGAAAAAGTATCGTACCGTTTAGGAAGACAAACATTTTTTACCAACTAGTTAAAAATAAATTGTGGAAGACTTTAGGGCTTGTCATGATGGAGGAATCCGGCTCTTGAACATTAATGTAATAAAAAACAGGAATGATGCCCAAACTTGAGCTCTCCCAAAAGTCTGGAAGATTCAACAACTGTCTCATGTCAAGGACGATGCTCTCACCAGTGCCTCGTTGGCCAGTCTTGCCTCATCCTGCAGCTGGAAAAGTCTTCGTTCCATCTCTTCTTTTGCTCGTTCTGCTTCCTCCCTCATCTGTTTTTCCCGGGCCAGGATTTGACGCTCCATCTAGATGGAGGCCAAGAAGCGCAATTAAAGTTAAGCCAGTCAACCGTGATGAAGTAATTATGACTGTAGTTTCCGTATGTATGCAACTTAAACATCACGTCTAATCTGCAACTCTCACTGCTCCGGTGGAGCGGGGAGAGCGCTGACCTTCTTGCGGGCCTTCTCCTCTTTAGCTTGAGCCTTCATCTGCTGCACTTCAATGGAGTCCACCTTCCTCCTCCTCATGAATAGATCATGGTTACCGATGCATAACTGCAGGATCTAGAGACGCAGGCGATACAAGCAATATCTTATTTCATTGAACTCTCATTTAACTTTGTTATATTACATTTATGAGGACTAGGAGGTAAACCCACCAGCTTGTTGACGCGCAGCTGTGATGAGTAGAACTTGAAAACATCTTTCTTCTTGTCCAGGGGTTTGATTGTGAACTGCAACAAGGGAAAGTTCAGTTCTTCTGCACTGTTTTGACAGACACCACAGCTTTGATGCCTTTGCAACAGCGCAGCCTAGAGTGAAATCCCATACAGAAAGTTTGCAGGCTTCACAAACAGCTGTATGTGCTGGCATAAATAACAGAAGTGTCTCAACTCAGGCAGCAGGAAAGTGATGAGGGCAAGAAAATTATCAGTTATTCAGTCAATTTTCTTAACAAAATCATGAATGCATTATTTCCATCCAGTTAAACCATGCCACAAGATGCTGCACCCATTTCTCCACTTCCAAAGTGACAGGAATTTGGCAAAAAAAACAATTTACCTCCTTTTCACTGTAAGAGATGTTGCGGATGCCGCTCCAAGGAAAGGACTTGTTAGGGTTGAGTTTGCTGTTGGGGCTGTAGATGTGAAGACCCTGAGCATCCACTCCGAGTAACAGCTCTGTGTCCCTCTTATTTTGCTGTTAATGTGATGTGTAAAGCAGAACAGTAAATCAACATGACATTAATGTTCAAGGTTGCATTTTTTTAAATACCATGCAAAATACACCTGACAGAACTGCAATGCACAGTGATTTACACTCACAGTAATGGCAAAGTAGCTGACACCGTACATCTCAAGGTCCTGGGCGATTTTTAGGTATTCCATCTCAGCTTCGTCCCTGTATGGTCAGCGTAACAATAAAGAAGAGAAGGCATTTCAAACCGTGATACATTTATCACACTTCAACTGCAGAATCAAGGACAACAGCGCTTGCCATGGTGTTAAATTCTCTTTACATGCTGGACTTCAGAAGCCCTCTTGGGTCAGTCCTACCTGGCGATGCCTCTGTGCTCTGCGTACCAAGCTGTGATCTTCTCCTCCCACATGTCCGCTGTCATTTGGTATTGCATCAAAACCTGGGATTCAGACACAGGATCCCCGGAAAAACATTATATACACACACAAAAGCACTGGCTTACTGCGGTAAAAAATACACCAAAACAACTGCTATAAGTGAATAAACTTTTTTAACATGCTTTCATGCTCAGTCACATGAGCTGTAGTGTGTACTTACTCTTTTTGGCAAAAGCTCATCTTGTGCCAAGAAGCCTGGCTTGTGAAAGTTTGGATCATAGTCCCCATACTGTGAGGGGGGAAAAGGGTAAATTGATAACAGAAAGAAAAAATTTCAGGTGAACTTTAATCAACGCTATCTTCTAGAAACAGGTAGGACAAGCATACTGCAGGTGTAGCAAATGACAGTAAGGGACATTTAACCTTGCATAGCTTTCTTACCTTGGCTTGGACAGCATAAGAAGCCAGCAAAACAGATGCTTCAGGGGAACAGAATATCTCTTCATCTAATATCTGTTTTTTCACCTATACAAGAGTTTGAAGACGTGTGTCAACATGCACTGAACCAAGTAAACATTTTTCATTCAGTTTTCTAAAAACACGGAGATGAATTCGACCTACATGTAAAAATATTAAAATCTCCAGAAGTGGTTGTATAAAAAAAAAGAAATGGAAATGTTATTAGTTAGATTACCTGTAAGAAGAAGAGGTGCTGAGTTATTTCTTGGACCAGCTCTTCTTCTACTTTTTCTGGGAAGAATTTAGCCAGGAAATGAAATGTTATGGGAGAGTCCTTGGGGACCTCCTGGTCCAAGACCTTGGTGAACAAAAAACAATAGAAGAAAAGCGTGTCATGATCAATGTCTGTGTAATTAGTCACTAGCAACACTTGGCTATGTTCTGACATTTTATAGAGATTTAAAATAAAACAAGTAAACCACCTGAGCGTTCGTTTAAGACCTATAATCCTAGCCAAAACTTTCAAATCATCTGCATTATGCAAAACATTTAAACCACATAGTATCTGACATATTGTTCAAGTCCTCACTTAGCCAGTTTCATCCCCACGTGTTCCTTCACTCACCCTTTTCTCTGGTTTTAGCCAAGCGTAGGTGTCTTTCACTGTGTACCTCAGTCCAAAGAACCAGGTCTCCCTCAAACCAACAGTGCGACACACCAGGTCAAACAGGTCTTTACCTTTCCACTTCACCTGAGAAAAACAGCAAGTGATAAAGAGACTTAAAATGCTAAAAGCAAATGTGTTGGTTTGCAGCCTCTGTACTCCTTTTTCAATAATTGAATAACTCAAAAGCAACCCAAATATGAACTTATAACTCATGCTTTCTTTGTAAAGAATAGAATATCACTTTATGTGAAAAATCTTGATGGGACTGATTAACGGACACCCTTTATTTAACATCATAGAAAAATCATACACTTTTTTTATTGTGAGATAAAACATTAACATTCTGGGGAAAAGCAGAGGCACTATATCACACCGCAAAAGCCATATATTTAACTAATGTTCAGACTGTAATCTACAGCCTAAATTAATGGTGCATATGACGTGACACATGACATGATGGGTCATGTCATATTTCAGTTGGTATAAATATTTAAATATATGGAGAAACATGCTCAAATCGTTTCTCCTTCTTTATGTGTAGTGCAAGAACTTCAAAGCTTATATATAAGGCATCTCTAAAGTTTGCAGACCATGACTTATGCAAAACAAATACTTATGTTTATGGCAGTTCTGAGATGGCTAATTTCATGTGAGCTAATAAATGGTTATAGATGCAAATGCATGTAATAAATATTATGTACATGGAAATGATAAACACATCCGTACAGATATAGATAAAGCATCCTTTAAGGTCAAAAGGTTGACTACATAAATCTATACCTCACAGCTGAACTCCATTTCAGCATCCATGGTGATAACTTTGACTTTGAAAGTCTTTGGCTGTTTCTTCTTTAATCCTAGGATTGACATTTTGAGGGTGTTGCGGTCAAAGAAGCCTGGGGAAAATATTAGAATAAGTATTTTAAGAGTAGAACTGCAAAACATGACATTTATAAGTGATAAGATGGATGCACCTACTAGTATCTAAAATGGCACATTTAATGTAATTCAGGATTTTAAACTTAAAGCGACTGTTCTGCCAGTTAAATGTTTTTTAGTCTGAAAATTAGCTATCGGTTTTAAAGGCGTTTTACAGAAAAAACAGTTACTTCTTTGTTAAATACAAAGCATGCAGCTGAAATGTAGATGAGGCCCATTACCAGGGAGCACAGTTACAAACTTCTGCCGTCCAACAAGGCTCAGAAGAGGATGGGCTTGAGACCAATGCTAAGCTAACTGATATCACTACACAGCGTTAGGTTTCCAGCTATGCCACGAAAACGGACCAAAACAAGTTGTAGAAAGAGTGGAACTTTAGAGAGATGTCCATAATGAGCGGTATCCAACGAGATTACTTTGTAACTATTAAATGTGTTTCAAATATCACTTGGAAACAACTTTGCTAACGTTATCGGAAGCTACGTGGTTTAGCAGGGTTAGCTTGCTGTTAAATATCAGGAGGACTTTCCAGAAGATTTTTGTTTTGACTCCTAGACACTCTACAGGTGGGAACACGAATAGCAGCTTGGGATGCCACTGCTGCGCATGTGCAAGAGTTTGCGCGGATGTCTCCTTCAGGGGTTGTCTGAAATATTGCGTTTGCCGGCGCTTTAGGGCAGAGAATGTGGTGGCTGTAAATGCAGTAGCAGGGGCTCCGAGTCAAACCTTTGGGCCAGTGTTATCTGTGTGGTTACTGACTACAAACATGTAACATATAAACGTGAAAGCGTCTGAACATACAGGCAGTTGAGAAGGCAAAAGATGTGTTTTTTGATAAAAATGTAGAAATATCCGTGGGTTTTCATTTCCCTGACAGTCTTCGCTGGGGGAATTGCGGACCTGAACCCACTGCTACCGCTTCCTGGTCCATTTAGCTCCTAACAACTGTGAGTCTTTAATGTTGTTCCATTATATTTTTGGAAACAGCTAAGGGAGCCAACTTTAAATCCGAGTGTGAACTTGTGAAGAAGAAAAAGGTGACTGTGGGTAACTCTGTTATTAACTTACAATGTACGTTCACCTCTTGTGTAATGTAAAGGCTGTAACGTATAACGTTTAGATAAGGTCAGAAAAGTCTAGGCTCCCAAACGTTACAAACTGCACCTGACCTGAACTTAACACTGGCGTCCATGTAGTACCTGCATTATGTTTAAAATCGTTCCGATATTTTCCATAGATTCATATAATTAATAAAACAGTTGAAATTAGCTTTTGCAAACTACCTCTTGATTTCAAATTTTAAGTTTGCATTGACATAACAAAACATGTCACTGTAAGGCCAAATTAAAACCAAAATTAAGATCGGCTTGTTAGAAGATGAATGGTATCTTAAGATAAGCATACATACTGAACTGTACTTTCATTCAAAGTTTAAACTTAAGGATCTATAATGGATGTTCTGATATCTGTTATCATCTTAACTATATTGTCTCTTGTTTTGTTTTTTCTTTGAACAGGTTTGTGTATAATGTCAGCTGTCACTAATACATTTGAAAATGTGAAAGCAGTTATCTTATCAGCTCATAAGAGCACCACATCAGCAGAAAAGGTCAACTTCTACAACTCCTGGGCCAAGAACTATGATCAGGTGAGATAAATGAAGTACATTAGGGTGATATCAGCTTAGATTCGCAGTATGTTTTTATATTTTTGTCCAGTTAAAGTATGGGAAAGGTACTTTGATATATTATTGTGCAGTAATTAAATAAAACATGAAAAGTAATGCAGTCCAACAATATATATTATGTGCCCCGGTATCTGTGTAGTTTTATAAAATTCAAAATGGCTAGCCAAATGTAGTTTTACAGTGCTCACAGCAATTCTACAGTGTACAGTAAAGGCCACTGTTCTTTCTTAAAACTCATTTAAATAGGATGTGGCTGTCCTGGACTACCGTGCACCAAGCCTGGCAGCAAACAGTATCTCCTCCCATTTCAGCGGCGACCGAGACGCAGCTGTCGTGTTGGATGTGGCCTGTGGTACAGGACTGGTGGCCAAACAGGTAAACTCAAAAGATAGAGAAAAAATGTGTATTGATTCCTTTTTTTCTTCTCAGAGTGACAAAACTACAAATATTTTCTATGAAATATGAATTATGTGTTGATGTCTGGTCAGAGTTTAGAAGTATTTTGGGTGAATGTTAAGATGATTTTATGATTCTCTGCTTGCATATTTTTACTTGTATGGATCAAAACTTTTCTTTAAGACTTTTACCTTCTTTGTCTTTGATTTAGAACGGCACAGACCCCCTCAGCCTCAGCTTTTAGTTTTCACTTTCAATTGATTTTACCAAAATGACTGTGTCTCCAACCAATTGTGTCTCTGTTGTACAGATGAAGAGACATGGATTTGGTCATTTTGTGGGTATTGATGGAAGCGAGGCAATGTTGGAGTCGGCTAGAGAGAGCGGGTTGTACAAGGACCTGAAGCAGTGCATGCTGGGAGAGGAGCCGCTACCTGTCCAGTGGGGTAATTTAATGGTTCATTATTTCACCTGGGTCATTGATCACTGTGATTTAGTAGGTGATCCTCTGGCAGTGTGGTTTATTTGGTATTTGTTTTCAGATTGATTGCCATCATTTGTCTTTGTTATGATTATTTGTCTTTATATGATTATTATCTGTTTACTCAGTGTTTTTCATTATTTATTTATTACTGATTGGTTGTTTTATTGTCAATCCTGTATGTTCCCCTGTGATCGACTTTGTAAACTAATCTTTAGATATTACGGCTAGTAGGCCTAAATATTATTAATCTTCAGTGTTATCATCAGTAGTAGCAGTAGTTGTAGGGACTACTTGATAGATAGAACTGTGATAATCTCATTTTGAATTCTCTTATCTTCTTCACTTCTCCATCTTTCCCCTCTTCACTTTCTCCTCCAGGTTTCTTTGATGTTGTCGTGATCGTTGGAGCACTGAGTGTTGGTCAGGTCCCGGTTGGTGCAGTCAGAGAGTTCTGCAAGTCCAGCAAACCAGGTGAGAATGTGTTTTTGTGGTTTGATGCTGTCTCAACTGCAGTTCTGATCTTTGGTTGTCTTTCAGTATCTCGTCACTGGAGGTGAGTTTATAGTTTTCATCACACAACAGCACTGCACTGTCGCCTGTTTAAAACTAGGTGGCTACGTTTGCATGACAACCAGAAGTAACCGTGACAATGTGGACTACAAAGCCGCCCTGGAGCGTGAGCTGAAGCAGATGGAGGAGGAGGGGCTCTGGACATGTGTAGAAGTCGCAGAGGTGGATGAATGGGAGAGAGCAGTGTCAGAACTGGAGGACGGCTACATATCTGGTGCAGTGTACCTGTATAAGAAAATGTAGCACATTGCATTACAATGTAAATGTGACATCACACCAGCAATTCAACGCACTTGAGGATGCAAATGTAACACTTGAAATATTCATGAATAAATGTTTGAATTTCATTAAATAATTTTTACATTACATTACATAGACATGTTGCAGTCAAATTGGTATTGGAAAAATTATTTTTGTCCTCCTCATAAATAGATACAGATGTACAGTATCATGTGGATATATAGTAAAGCCTTCCTAATAGAAAGTGATTGCATAAACAAGACAAGTGTGTAACAAATGAAGGTGTAACTATGTCTGTTTACTCTGTGTATTTAGTGCATTAATATCTGCAATAACTAAAATAATTGGCTTGTTCATGAGTATGGGTAAGAATCAGAGATGCTCCCAAGTCTTTGAGCTAGAGTCCAAGTCAAGTCTCAAGTCTTTGAGCTAGAGTCCAAGTCAAGTCTCAAGTCTCTCACCCGCTACGTTCAATCCAGGTTGCTCCTAAAAGTACATAGCTATAAGGAATACTGTAACTGTAACCTGTTTTTTATTTACAGAGCACACCATGTAATGTGCAATGCAATTATTGACAGCTTATAAATTACTGTAAGTCAAAACATCCCCCAGACTCTCAAAACAACAAAGCTGTAACCTGTTTTTAACTTATGGAGCACAGCCATAATGTGCAATGCAATCAATGTCAGCTTGAACTACTGTAAGTGAACACATCCTGCAGACTCTCAAATCAGTGTTATAACTAATAAAACTGTAAGGTTACATGATCAACAATACACCTGTAACCTCTTTCCAGCCAACGACAATAATTAACATGATGGCAGCCAGCGGGACGTAAATAATTAAGTTAATTGACCACCAGAAGTTTGGAAAGTAAACAAACGCTCGTTCATCTTTTCATGATGAACGACAGTCAGAGTTAACCTCCCGTAGGTCGTAGCTGAAGCAAGAAGCAAGCTAACATTAGATGGCCAATGCTGAGCTAAACATGTTTACTCACCACAGGTTACTAACCTATTTGCGTTCAGCGCTTCTTTGTTTGGGTCTTGTAGGAACTTTTAAAGCCAAAGTTTATAATGAATGGCTCAGCATCTGCAGCTGTTTGTTGTCCTTTCCCTGCTTTCATACAGCAGGGAAATTTCTCCTTCTGGTTTCTGGTTACCACCAGGAGGCTCAAGAGAAAAGACATTAACTTTATCTGGGCTTCAGTGATTTAACAAATAATTTTATAGATATAACATCATAAAATAGGATGTAATGTAAAATACTGTCACAATATTCTAACATAGGACAGTTTTTTTTATTAATTTATAATATACCAGCGAGAATGAGATAAGTATTGAGACAGAGTGAGAAAATTGTTTTACTAACATCTCTATAATTAATCAGATGAGCCTCACTCTAAAAGGCCTCAGTGTGTGTGTGTGTGTGTTTGTGTGTGTGTGTTAATAAACACGGTGTATGCACAGCTGTGACTGCATTAGAGGGTATAACAGTAAGATTCTTTCACCTGCCTGTAACAGCTTTTACTTTCTCAGCATCAAAGAGATCATATTGAATCAACTGAGTCCTTGAATCAATCTATCAAACAAAAACACTTGTAGTTGTTCCCATTCATTCAGCCAGCTGAAGTTTGGAGACTATATAAGAAATACCAGCTCTACCACTGTACCTTTGTGAAGATGTGTAGCTGGACAATGAGGGTTGTTCTTGGTTTACTGCTGTTGCTGCTCGGTCTGTGTGGGTTAGGGGCTCATGGGGAGGGTAGAGGCCTTGGTGAAGTGGGTGAGATCAGCCAGTTTCAGAAGACAGCTCCTAGAGATGCAGATGAGGAATCGACCAAGCAGACCACAGAGCAAACTACCACTGACATCTGGGCAGAGCTGAGGGCACTGAGAGACATAGTGGTGGAGCTTAAAGTGGAACTGAGGAACATGGAGGCCAGAGTGAAGGTCAGCGAGAGCCAGGTGAAAGAGCTGAAAGCTGAGCTGATTGTCACCAAGGTGCATATGGATCTGCTGCAGAGAGAGAATTCTGGTACAGGCTGGTTATTTTTCCTGTTGAGTGTTGATAATGTTGTCCTTTAAGAGGTTTACTGAAGTGTGTCAGAGCACTGATGCACTTATTGTGAGCTCTTAAATCAATAATAAATATGGTTATTGATAGAATAATTTAGCTACATTTAATTTTAAAAAAAACAAACAAAAATCTAGCTTCTTTTGTTTTGCAGTCCAAGAAACAAGACTGACTGTCACTGAGAGCATAACAAGTGACCTAGAAAGAAAGAATGCAGGTATTTCACCGACAAGCATAATGGTTGAATATCTTTCATGGTTTATTATTGTCTGTGCTATTATTTTAACTTGTGAAAAAGGTTGCACATACTCATTGTTAAACACAGCTGAGGCTGATAGGAATGACATTAGTTTAGTAGGTATTTGGTCATAAACCAAAGTGTTTATGTACAAAATTTTGACCTGCTCATGGTGCTAAATGAACAGCTAAGAGGTCACCAAATGGGGGCCCATGCAGTCCAGCACTAATGATATTCACCCTAAATATAAGCAACGATAATTTTATTTTGAACCAAAATACTCATCATTACTTATTAAAATAACAAAAAGTGCAATTTATTTAACGTTTCTTTAGTAAAATGTAGCCTTTTTTATAATGAAAACCTCCTCTCCTGAAAATGGTATAATGTTTGTTGCATGCAACGTCAAACCTTTAGAATTGCACTGCATGCAGCAGGCAGTGTATGTGTTTATGCAGGACATAGAGAGAGCACGGCATGCCTTGACATGAGTAAAGCAGAGTTTGCGGAGGGCCTATTTACTGGACCTTTTCAGGGGCCCAGTCATTTCTGTGGCCATGACTGGTGAGAGTTGAATATAGTTTAATATTCTCATGGACATTTACAGTATTTTCTGGTACATTTTTGAGTTTTGGTTCAACTTATAAGATGAGGGTCAAAATACTGTGTATAATGTGTTGTGCATGTTAACAGTTTGCTATTTTGATGGCTGCTCTGTTCTGTAATTAACTGTCACTGCATTAACTCCAGACTTACAAATAAGACTGAGTAGCAGTGAATATGAACTTCTTGTTAGCAAGTCCAGGATTGACCAGCTGGAGAGAGAAGATACAGGTGAATACTGTATCTTCTTATCCACAATACAAACACACATACAGTACATTACTTAGCTATTCCAGGTAGTTTGTTTAATGTCATAAATGTACTTTTTTGTTTCTACAGAGAAACCAAAGGTGGCTTTTTACACGGCTCTGACTGATACAGGAAATGTTGGACCATACAAGACAGACACCACACTGAAATACAGCAAGGTCTTCACCAACACTGGCAATGCTTATAATCCAGCTACAGGTAATGAACTGCAGGTCACATGAGCATGTGTGGTCATGTAAATGTACATTAATCATTTGTTACTGTTTTTCATTTTTATTCTGTAGGTTTTTTCTCAGCACCAGTGAAAGGTGTCTACTCTTTCCAGTTCACTGTGTGTGGTAACCATAAAGGTAATATGGGTGTATATGTGTACAAGAACAAGCAAAGGATGATGTATAATGCAGAGTGGTGGGCCAATGCAGGTTATGAGTATTTATCTAACTCTGTTGTCTTGGAGCTGATAGAAGAAGATGAAGTTCACCTGGTTCTCCCAGCAGGATTTTTTGTCTTTGACAATTTAAATAACCACAGCACCTTTAGTGGCTTCCTTCTCTTCCCACTTTAAGGAGGGGTTGCTTAGGCTGCCGTGTGACTGATTTGTTTGTTATTGGTTACACTGGGATTCTTTAGAAAATCTTTATACATCTCAGGAGTGCTGCCTCCAAGACAAATGTCTGTACATTTACTGCATGTGTCAAATATTGTGATTCTGAATCTGACTTCCCTCTTGTGTGTTAACATAAAAACAATGTTCAAATAAATCTAATATTCATTGTTCATGTTTTTGGTTTCTGTTTGTTATAATTGAGTGTCTGTCTTTGTTTAGAAACGTTACAATGAGACACTGTCATGAACTACACTGTTGTTCACACACCATAACTGTTTTGATTCAAATGTGGACCAAACTATCCTGCAAGGCCAAAGTGGGGTTTTATTGATACACTATATGAGCCATATTAACCCAGGCAGGGACGTGGGCTGGTTACAAACAAAATCTGTGTTGGTGACTGAAATTTCATCATTTGTGCAATGTATCAAAGAAAATTGGTAACTTGATATTTGAAACAACACATGTTATGTACTTGGGTCATTGGTCTATATATTGTATCTGTACATTTAGCAGGTTTGGAATTATTGTGTTTTTTACAATGTTGACCTAAAACATCTGTTCATGTCCTTCTGAGTACTCTCACTAAGGCAATATCTGCATTCAGAGATAAAACAATCTCCATGTAGGCTCACTTTCTAACAACAAACATGTTTGGTATTATACAGTACAAAGCTGTTGAACACAACTGTCAGCACCAGTGGTGGAAGAAGTATTCAGAAGTAAAAGTACTCGCTCTGGAGAAAAATGCACCCTGCCCTGTAACTGAGGTTGAGCCTCAAATAGTTATTTAAATAAAACAACTAGAGAGGTTTTGAAGGGGGAGTGTCTCTTTGGTGGAACTGCTAACAACTCAGACATCTGAAACAGTCACAACTACCTAACCTAAACTGAGTAAAAGAAGAGAAAGAGAATCACACTTTGCAAACATTTCCTAAATAAATCTCAAATTCAACTTTATATCAGTCACACAGAAACTCCCCTCTTTCCTGAGAGAAATGCCAGAATACCAAACAATTGCAGCAAAATATATCTCCTCATGCCACAAACTAAGGACAACCCGCGGAAACTCAGACTAGACTGATAAATTAAATATTGTACTCAAATTATTCAAATTATTATTATTTTCATTGCTTGTTATTTTAGTAATTGTTACTTGGAAAAAGGAACCCATGAACTATAAATACGTCATCGTTTTATTTTGTTTTTAATTTCACATTTAACATTTGTTTTTGTTTTTTCTTTTATACTGATTTTTATTAATATTTTGTTGTTTCTTTATTGATCCTAAACATAAAACTTTTGGCTACTCATCCTGGCCTGGAGTTTCCTCATCACTTTAAACTGAGGAGAAACTTTAATTCTATAATATTTCAATGATATAGATACAAACTCTCAATATGAAGACAGCTCAAATGCGTACCTCCAGTTCCCTCATCCCATTAGGGGCCTGGTCTGGTCCAACAGAACAGACAGTGATTTCATAAATGAAAGAGCTCCAGATGTTCTGGTCACTTGTGAAACCTGGTTCACAAACATCAGTTTAAATGCAGACAACAGGGAATTATTACTCCCTATCTGCAAAAAGTGAGTTGCCAGTAAGTAAGCCTGCTGTTAACTTATATCTCCTTAGAACTTTTTTTATCAATTCTCAATTTGGGTACAAATTCTAACATACACAATAAAAACATGCAGTGGGCTACATTGTTAGAAAAAAACAATCCACAGGCAATTAAAGACAGCACATGACAGGCACTGTACACAAGCATCTGCAGTGCTTGAAATGTACACAGACTCAATATGAGAAATTGACGTCAGGATGAGATTAAAGACACAATACAGCACAGAACCATACACACCTTGTACAGTACAACACTGACTATAGTGCCGCTGTGACTGCTGCAGATTTCATGTGCTAATATACAGTCTGTTGGCAAGAAAATAGTGTATGTAAGACAGAATTCTTTTAATCTCACTGCTTCCCTAATGTTATGTTTTAATGAACCAAGTAGCTTTTGCCTCTCATACAACATGCAAATATATTTCAGGAAACTCCTCGAAAGATCGAGTACACACACTAGTGTCTTAAAAAGAAAGTTTAAGGATGTTTTGACATTTTCATGCTCTATCCTGAAGTTGAAGATGTGAAGCTGCATTCATAGATTTAAATGTAACACTTGAAATGTTCATGGCTAAATGTTTGAGTTTCCCATTTAACAATGTCCATGTTACATACATGGACAAGTTACAGTCAAATTCGTATCTTAAAAAGGAGTCTTGTCCTCCTCATAAACTACAGTACAGTACAGTATTGTGTGGATATGTAGTAAAGTCTTCCTAATATAGAGTGATTGCATAAACAAGAGAAACGTCTGCTAAATGAAGGGTTAACCATATGTAGTGTAATAATATCTGCTATAGTCACTGAGTATGAGTAAGAATCATGAGATCTGGGGGTCAAATAAATCTTTGGTCACTGATTTCTGTGTCTTTAACAATGATTACGTTTTTGAATTGCTAGTTGAAGTAAACAAACACTGAATATGAAAGGTAACAAAATCTAATAAAGCTATATAGATGATAAATAATATGTTGACACATCGTGTCATATATATGCAGAATGTGTAATATGCAAACACTATAAGAAATGAGAAGAATACCATGAGATATAGAAATTGAAAGAATACCATGAAATAGCATGTAATATGGATATGCAATATTAAAAACAATATAGCAGTATGGTATTTATATATAATGGCATGAATAATATAAAACAATGTTATGCATAGTGTTAAATATGTTACTGCTGTCTATATCATTACTTCCTATGCCATAATAATAATAGCAATATATAAATGAGGACAAAGTGCAATTGAATCGTCATACAGTGACAAAGAAAACACGCACACACACACACACACACACACACACAGAGGGCACAACGTTTTATCTCTACATCAAATATTTCACACAAAGCATGGTTTAGTTTGACTTTATGGGGTTGAATAATTACCGATTTGCATGTAACACTTATCTTCATTTAAGTCTTGACTTGAGATTGAACATTACATTCAATAGTCAATCTTTATTTAAATTAACAGTTGGTATATGTGGACATAAATAGTGAAAATACTTTATGTTGTTTAAGAAAACATCTTAAAAAACAACAATAGGAAGGCTACACATCTGCAAAGTAAACATAATCCTCTCACAGCTGCAATTGAACCTGCATCAAAATAAACATAGTGGAAGAAAATGATGTTGACTGGATGAAGCAACTGCACTGTTTTATCAGAAATCGAAACAAAACCTTTGCAATATGAGTCATTCAGGAGGGTTTCTATCTAATATCAAGGGAGTGTAAATGTTATAATAAGATGTAAAACACTATCACAATGTTCTATAACCCTCAGTCACACTAAATGGCCTCAGCATTAGGATAAGTGTTTCTGTGAGTGTTTGTGTGTGTGTGTGTGTGTGTGTGTGTGTGTGTGTGTGTGTGTGTGTGTGTGTAAGTAAATAAAAAGGGTGTATGCACAGCTGTGACTGCATGAGAGGGTATCACAGTTACAGTGTTCCACCAGCCTGTAGCAACTTGTATTTTCTCAGCAGCACAGAGATCAAGTTCAATCATCTCAGTCCTTGACACAAACTATCAAACAAAAACACTTGTTCCCATTAATGCAGCCAGCTGATGTTTGGAGACTATATAAGACAGAACAACTCTACCTCTGTACATTTCTGAAGATGTGTATCTGCAGGGTTGTTTACTGCTTTTGGTACTCGGTCTGTGTGGGTCAGGGGCTCATGGGGAGGGTGGAGGCATCAGCAAATTGGGTGAGATCAGCCAGTTTCAGAATGACAGCTCCAAGAGATGCAGATGAGGAATCGACCAAAAAGACCACCGAGCAAACCACCACTGACATCTGGGCGGAGCTGAGGGCACTGAGAGACATGGTGGTGATGCTCACAGTGCATGTGGATACGATGTAGAGAGCAAATTCTAGTACAGACTAGTTACTTTTCCTGTTGAGCGTTAAAAATGTCCTTTAGGAGGTTTGCAGAGCACTGATGCACTTATTGTGAATACATCTTTACAGTCTATGTGATATGTGATAAGTATCTATGTGATACTTTCATTGTTATGCAGATGATACTCAGTTATATCTATCGATCAAGCCAGATGAAATTCATCAGTTAGCTAAGCTTCAA
>JAPMOB010223401.1:23192-45644 GCA_029875015.1 Lepomis gibbosus | reverse complement strand
ATAAAACTTTTTGTTTTTTATCCTCATGTGGAGTTTATGTTGGAGTCTGTGTTGTGCTGGGAGCAGGTCTTTCTTAGTGTCAGCAGACTCCATGTCGTAAGTTGCAGTGTCGTCGCTGCTGAATGCAAAGTCAGGGCTCTGCTCTGGACACAGCGAGAGGCACGGGAGCGCGCATGCAGGTGTCAGTCACTGGATTTCGCGGAAAATCCGACCTGGAGCCTTCGAATAGGAATATTTGCCTTCAGTGTTATAGCTAAACCCGGCAGGTGGATCATTTTAATGTCAGATTACAACCCCTTCGCACACAGGCAATAAAAAAAGATTCATTTTAGTAGAAAAACTACATATAGAACCTTTAAAAAGCAAGTAGTTAGAGTGACTTAATGAGCACAAAAATTATATGAAATGAACCATAAACTATACTTCAGTTAGCAGACTTCTTGTCAGTTGTGCACTTAGGGAAGACTAAAATAGTGCCCAAGATAGTTTACTCCATTATCATCAAAATGCCAAATGATGAAAATACAGTAGGTGTAAAGGCATACTCAGCCTAATGGCTCAATTCTGATGCTTTAATTCATTATGATTGTGAAAGCAATATCTTAAAAGCTGCAGAAGTCTCTTATTAAAAATCAATACGTATCACTTCCATCAAAGGCCTCATCTGGCATATTTTTGTAGAGTATTTGCAGTATAGTGTAGCATCAGTCAATGCTGTATGAATGAAGCTGTAGGCAAAAGAACTATGTGCAAGAAGCTGGTGGGAGTAGCTTCTTTTTTTAGGTTAAACCAATAATTATATTGTAGAATATTTGGTATTTCAACAAGGTGTTTTAGTATTTGCTTTGATCTTGATAGTGTAGTATGTGCCTTTAGAGGCATTAATTACCAACTGGGATGACTTAAAAAACAAAACGCAATTCAGTCACTGACTGAGTGACTCATTCACCTACTCACCCAAGGCTGAAACATACTTGAAGTTTTAAAAAAAAAAAGAAAAATATATGTTTTTGCATTGTGATGTGTAGAGGGTTTTCTTGGTAACTGTAGCTTTCAGAGGCTTCATAGACATGAAGACACAATAACAACCTCCACACGCCATGAAATCTTTTGTATTTAAATACCAAAATTACCCACTTTTCTTTTCACTCAGGGGCCTGAGCATAAGTGGATTCAGTCAGTGTGATTTGGGGTGACAAGACTAACCCCTACCATCATATAAAACCACACTTGACCGTCGATTGTAGTTGGAAGCAGTGCAATATCATGGGCCAAAAATGTGTGTTTGATCAGATGGAAGAGACTTTGCTTACAATTCTAAAAGAGCAGGGTTGAGGTCTAATAAATTCAATCCTCTCTGTCCCTCTCTTCCTGATTTAACAATGCAGATGAACGAGGTGTGGGTGGAAGTGAACAATCCTCTACAGCTCTATATCCCTCTACAACTCTGTATCGCTACATATTCTCTAAGGACTCAAAGCTATATGTCCACATATTCAGTTTCATTGGTTAGTAAGCCATGTTACGAAGGCTGAAGACGTTCATACTGCTGTTTCACTGGGCCTTGGAGGCAATTAAAACTACTTGGAGAAGGTTAGGGACAATGCATGGTTAAAAGAAACCTAATTACTGTTTGTTGGTAAGAAACGCAAGTCTTCAGTGTTGACGGCTTGCGCAGCCATCCAGTTCCCTGACCTCACCTCGCTTCCTTTTGCCGTGGTTTAACAAACTCACACTGCTTCCTACATACACTGAAAACAAACAGCATAGGTTTCTTTAAAGCTGGTAGAACAAATTATAAGGACGGCCTCGGCATATGGTTGAGCAGAAAAGGATGTCTGACAGCACATATTCTTGCCACCGTAAGCTAGTGAGAAAAATCAGTTAACCATAAAAATGGTGAAACAAAACTATCTAAACAAGCCTCTTTCATAGAAATGACATTTATATATTGCAAAATTGTTTAAGCATAATCATAAATTGCTATCTGCTGGATAATTTCAGCATCATTATTTTTGAATGATTTGCTACATTTATCTACCACATCAGAGTTGCAGAGATTGTGCTGGGCTGGATGTTGGGTATTTAAACCCAGGATTGTGACTTCATATGGTTATTATAAAGCAACAAAATGAGGTCATGTTTTCAGGTAAATGTTGATAAACATGTTTTATTATATAAATTAGTTATACATAAATTCAATTTCTCTGAGAAAGGGTTGCTCTAAAAGTGACTAAAAGCTGCATGGAGCTTTGGGGATAGGTAAGGATTCTCAGAGGGTTTGGCAGCATTAGCAACCTTTCTGCATTACAGAGTCAGTTGATTCAAGGGTTTTATTAAAAGCACTTCTTACAGGTAATATATATGCATACAGGTTAGGGGAGGACTGTATCAATTATCAACTGGGTATAATATTTGATGAAGGGGGCAAAAGAAAAAAGCACAATTAATGTCTTCTAGCATGCCTAGATGTTATTAAATAATCAGACATATCATTTATGCCTCTTTGGACCACTTTGGACCTACACATGTGCCACTGCAGTTTCCTATACACAAATATACTTATTTTAGTTACATTGCAAATCACTTCCTGTGCAGAGTACTGCAAAAATGATGTCCATGAAACTTAATAGGGTGAGGTTTGAAAAGGAAACAAAAGCATTTTCAAGAAATCTTCTGATGCTGAAAACTCAGCAAGAACTACCGTTACTCCGCTTGCTTTCACAGAAGGCAAGGACAAGGAAAGAATACCACAAAAATAAAGGTAGAAAGGGCAGAAAAATCTCTCTCTCCAGTCAACAGAGAGTTAGCAGAGTAGTATGGATGGCCGTGTCAATACAACTGGCTCTATGTTTTATGGCCATAACAGCTCACCATCCATCCTTGGTTTATAGGTTATTGATTACGGCAGACTCAACATCATGTGGATTCTATTTGTGCCCTTGTCCATGATGCAGAGTAAAAGCATAACTGCCCATTAAATCTTGTCTAAGTACTGAAGAAAATTCTTCTTGGCCTTTATAGAATCAAATCCTCAAACCATGAAATTTTCTTATCTAACGTTTACCATAATACCTTTATTTTGCTGCTGTCAGAGGTGTTGAGATGTGGAACAAGTGACAGGCAAAATCAGTGCTGAGTACACATGCTTAAGCAAGTACAGATAGGTAAAACATCTTGATAATTCATAACAATGAATGTAAAGCACTTTGGGTATAAAATTTGCTAATGAAGAATAAAAATAAACTCTCTTCCTTGCCATATGTATTATGTTCACTGCACATTTTAAAATTTCTAGAATGTTAAAAATATGCCATCAGATATTTAAGGGGGTGAAAACTGCTGTATAATGTTTCAGGTGGGTTTGGATGAGTTTTAGTCAAGTCTAAATAACCTAGATGATGTCATCAGTTATGTCGGCCTTGAGGCTTGAGACTAATTTTATTTTATTTTTTTTACAGAAATACATTACAAACTGACTGTATGAAATCGGGTGGGTGTTTAGCAGGCATGAAGGGTCAAATAAAAGACACTACTGAGTTTTGATGTGGAAATGACCGAGAATAAAAGAAAATAAATATTGGCTACTACTGCATCAATTGTTTCCATTCTTCTTTTGATCTGTCTCTGACAAGTCTCCAAACTTTATGGAGGTGTAGTAATAAATTTCTGGAGTATCCATTTACTATCTATTATTTACACTAATAAAACCAACACTGTGTAAGTAGTACTTCACTTAAGCAGTCTTATGAGTCCTAGTAACATTAATAACACAATATAAAAGAAACCACGGTCCTAGCCCCTGCAGTGTTTTGGAAAGAAATGCTGTACACTTCATCTGAATGAATATCCATTACTGTAAACTTCATGTTCAATAAAATAGCTCGGACACATACTTAAAGTTGTAATTACAATGCATTAAACCAAGGTGATGGCCAGACAACAATGCGTGTATAATGTCTCTCTGGTAAACACACACAAACCCATGAATGATCACTGTATCCATATTTAAAGCTAGGGCTGGCAATTTATTCCAGAAGCATTTTTTATGAAATTTGTTGAAATTCTCTTTACATCCGACAGCGGGCGATGCTTCGACAAAAATCCAGGATCTGTGGCCATCGCAGGACTGTAATAAGCACGGCCATGATTGGCTGACCTACCTGCCTGTCTACCTACCTACCTGCAAACACCCTGCTGGTGCACTCACACAACATGAAAATGTGTTTTGGCCGAGTGGCTTTGGAGGGAGGTCTGATGTTTTTGGTTGCATAATTTCATTGGTTTCTCCCATGTTGCTTACTCCAGCTTTAAAAGGGTGATATGCAATTTTCAGCGGCCACTAGTAGTACTGTTTTAAGATTGTAACTGTGTTTTTGCTCATACACATGCTCAGCTCAAACTCATGAGCGAGCATAATCCGAAAAACAACAGCTTTCATACAGAGGTCCCACAATAAATACGGAAACATCGGCATGCTGGCTTTGGCTTTCCACATAGACATGTTCCTCTCTGCTCTGTTACTACCAGTGTTTCAGAGTCAGAGGCAGATCAAATCACCCCCTTTTTGTCTCCATAATATTAACTTTCAGACAGTGCAGTGAGCACTGACCTATTGGCACAATCCTCCCGGAAAAAAGCAGTGTAAAAGCAGCTAATAACTCATCAGGAGACAGCGTCAAACAACATGCTGGAAACTCAGGTAAATTCCCACTGCACACTGGTTTTTATCCTTACATAGAGTTTACGTTGTGCGTGGAGTCTAGTTGTGCTGGGAGCCATTTGTTTTGTGGTGTTAGTGGACTGCATTTCGTTAGCTGCAGTGTTACTGTAGTTGGCAGGAGGCTTGGGAGCACGCACATCCCAACCTGGTTCCTTCACATAAGAAGCAGAATAGTGGCTGTTGCAAGCAACAGAGAAAACAGGCGTGGCCTTCATTTCTAAGTGAGGTCAGAGCCCATTGACCAAAAAAGGAAGTAAAAAAGTGATAAATAAGTGATTTCATTGAAAAACTACATATAGCCCTTTTAAGGTAAAGTAACACTCTTATTCTCTGCTTTCCTATTCCCCTCATTCCTCTCCTCTGTCACTGTTGCTAACACAGGACAACACGTTGTTATGAAGATCAGTTGCTGGCACTGTAGCACAGTTGCAGATTCAGCAACAACACACAGCCGTTCACCAATAAATCATAGCGCGCACACACATCACGCCGTTGGCTGAGGCCTTCACCTGATGAAAAATACTGTATACTACTGAAGATGCAGGAATATTACATATACTGCTCTGTATGTGCATACATGCATACCATTAACATCTGCCAGTCTGCCAAACCAAACAACCTGCATTGGAAGCAAACAGATTTCCCCTACATCTGTACACATCATCGTAATGCCACGCAATGCCGAGCAGCCAGATGGCAGTTAGCGGCAGATGAACAAAAACAGATCAAGTTTGAACTGTAGTTCCTTCCTGCCTTGCTGAATTGTAACAGAGAGGCTCATGGGAGACCGAGCAGGCAATAGGGCCAGGCGGGCCTCTCATGAAGTGAGGAGTGGACCACCTGTGTCAGAGGGATGTATGAAGGCAGCGGGAGTGTGTGTGTGGGTGGGTGCCTTTGTGTGTATGTGTGTGTTCATTATGTAAGAGAGTGAATGAGGTGAAGAATGATGAGATCTTACAGTATGCAGGAATACGGCCAGCAAAATAAGGAATTGCATTTTTCATCTTATTTATGCAGAGGACAGCAACAAAGTAACAGGGAATTAAAATGAATTTTTACACTTTGGATGTGCAGCATGTTTTTGGGCATGCTATATCTCACGAGGTAGACACACATGGGATATCTAGAAGTTCTGAATAAATTCCTTGAACAAGAAAGTATTTGATGTCGAGTGCAAAAGGGCCTCATGGTTCAGAGACCATGGAGGTTTATAATGTTGTGTGCAGGAGGTGCGCCTCCCTTCATTTTTTTGAGTATCCACGGAAGTAAAAAGTGATTTGGCGCCACACACATGCACACACACTTAGACACACACACACACACAGTGAATGCTTCATTAAACTGCGTCTAGCCTCCCAAATGTGCCTCCATAGACCCAGAAGGGAGGAATACAGACGGAGATGAAGACCAATGCATTGCTGTGGCAGTTCAGCTTATCTCAGAGATAAGATGGAGACCCTTCAGGGAGATGAGAACAGAGAATGAAAGATGGAGGGAGAGTGATGGAAAGAGGAGAGTCAGTCCAACAAAAATTGATGGGACGGATGTTGAAAGAGACAGACAAGAAGGCAACTATAGGAATAAGGACAGTAAGCTAGTAGATGAGAGGGAGAGAGTAAGACAGAGGCTTAGATATTCACCACATTGGACTTCATTAGCTTCAAGTCAGTCAGTCTCTCTCTCTCTCTCTCTCTCTCTCTCTCTCCGTCTCTGTTCCTTTATTTGGTGGCTATAAATGGGCAGATTAGGACTGTGTTCCGCAAATGTAAATCAGCTGGTGGGGAGATCAAACCGTTTTAGTTGATTTTGCCCTTCGGTCCACACACTTGCTTCCTATCAGAATAGAAATTGTTACAGTTCTCCTTCAGTAAACCCTGGGAGACTAAAAAGTATAGTTCTCTAGAGTCCAAGAGCTCACAGGGCATCTTAACTTTCTCCCTCTCATCCTCAGCTAAACTGTGACCTTAGATTTAAAAGAATACAGCAGGAATTCACAGAGTAAAAGATATTATACAGTGTCTACACTTTATATCTTATTTTCACTAAAACATTTCTTTCCAGCACAGTGTAGATAGTGGGGTTTTGACTGGAATATCTAGCACTAAAAGTCGATTGTATAGGGTTTAATTGAAAGGCATCTCAAGTAGAGTTGTGTGTGACTTTCCATGCTAAATGACACATTTTACTATATTGATCCTCTTCAATCTACACTCAAGTGTGCGGCCATTCATTGATAACCTCTTAAAATTTTAACAAGTGTGCAAAGACTTGGGGTAGTTGCCTTGCATGAGATTTACCTCAATCAGAATACATTATGGTGACCTTCATTTAAACACGGGAGTTTTAAAAAGTTACTTTTAGCTTTCAACAACAGCAGCTGAGAAATTGAAGAGTTTACAGCCATGTAAGTAGCTCTGTGAGGCTGTTCCTAAGCAGCACAGTGGGGGTTTGTGTTAAATGCTAATGTCCCACGTGTGCATGCTAATGTTTAGCAGGTGTTAGGAAAATTCCCTGGGGATGAGGGGAGAAACAATGAAAGTTAATAAATTAACAAAAACCCAGGGAAAAGAAAGAAGGGTATAAGCACAAATTTATTAGCAACTTAGATTATAAATTTAACACAACAACTGAAACCAAAGTAGAATGCTAATCAGGCAATAAACACCATAAACACCCTCCAGAAAGGGAGTCAGACTACTGATCCCGGCACACTACAACTCCAGTTAGCAACACGCAGGCTAAAAGCTGCTGAATGGCCCACTGGCCCTGTCTGCGTTTACTCTCTCAGGCTTTGTACTCCTGACCCTGATGAGCAAGAAGACAGCCTCTCTCAACCACCCGCAGCAGAAGTGAGAAGGGCAGTACCTGCAGGAACACAGGATAGACGGAGCACAACAAAGCACAACAGCAGGGGACACACTGTGCTATGGCAGCAATTAGTTTTGCAGGTATTTGATAATGAACATAGTATTGGACAAGTTCATATTTTTATCTGATAATAGCTCTAGGTCAAAAGTTAAGAGATTACAAATTCATCCTAAATTAATGTGAATGTCTGCATGACATTTCATGGCAATCCATCCAGTAATTTTGTAGACATTTCATTGAAAACCACAAATGTGAACCTCATGTTGGCGCTAGACAGAAAGTAGGATTCATCCTATGGGAATTATAAATGTCTGTACAAAATGTTGTGTCAATTTGTCAGGCAGATGTTGGGATTTTTCAGAGGATAGGTGAAAACCAAAGGAAAGGTCAGGGGATCACTGAAGACATTAGGACTCCCAAATTACCCCCAGTGGATCGATGAAGTTTTGATTCTTAAACTGGACACCATGAATATCTGTACCAAATTTCATGGCAATCTATTCAACAGTTGCAAAGGTATTTCCATCTAGACCAAAGTGGTGACACGACCAACCGACCAACAGACGCTGTGATCCTTAAGATCCTTAATTATACTCTTGCGTAGGACAGACCTACGGCGTAACCTACGGCTTAAGCACGCATGTAGCCATATATTTATACCCGTGTGCAGGTATGTCCGTCATTCAATTACACCCCCAAACGCTAGTTGGCAGTAGCGCTACAGCGTCCACTATGTTGACTTTTGAAGGCTGAGCAGGCTAACTTCCTGTTAAGCACTCCGCTAATGTGAATGGGGGTAAATTTGTAAACGTGCGGCTGGTGTAGCCTTTTCAAATGTAACCAACCGAATGGATCACATTCTGATAGCAAAACGAGTCATTTCATTCGGTTGTGTGACGGTCAAATATATTGATTCCCTGTGTTACAGCCGCCGTTTTGGCCGCTAGTAAAAGTTACTTCAAAGCGTGGGGTACTTCCGGTCAGCTCAGAGGCATTGTGAGGCTACCCAGTCGACCAATCACAGTGCTTACAGTCTGCGTCAACTCGGCGTGTAGTTACAATTTCGAGGAGATGCACATCAGGCGACGGCATAGCCTCTGCGTGGCCCCGTAGCCTACGCCATCACCTACGAAATCGATTCGACGCAGAAGTATAAATTACACTTTAGAGCCAAGCTGCCAGCACTGATTAAATAGCAACAGCAAACATTGATACTCTTTAGTCAAACCAATAGCTATTTGTTTCTAAACAGGCGTATTGCTTGTACACTGATGTTGAATTTGTAGACACAGTAAACGTTAATTTAATATTCATTGACATTACCATTTGGCAATTTAGCCATATTTACCTTTTTTAAGTGATGCTACAGGATGTGACCATGGATATATTTGGATTTACAAGTTCCCTCCAGTTGTCGGGCACTCTAGCAGCAATTGTCTACACTATCTCTGTGTATAAAGCATGTCAGTACCACTGCCAAGGTTAGCTTGAGTCCTAATGGGGGGCATTTATATCAAAACATTTATATTGTGGGGCATTTTGAATTACAGCATTCATTATATGGCAAATGTTGCGTCTCGTTCACATCTTCATGCTCCATCTTCTAACCTGAAGCTGTTCATTTCAGTAGAAGCTATTTTGTTGAAAGCTAAAGGCTTAATGCCCCAAGTGGACAACTGGTCAATGATTTACTGTGGAGACAACAATTATGGAGGTTGTGGATCTTTCTAAATTCTGCATTCTCAGTGTCCAAGTGAAACTGCTGGAAGGGCCAACAAGACAGCAGCTGTTTTATGGTCTGACAAACTTTAAATACAAAGTCTCTGTAAATACATGGGTGTCATCACTTTATACTAAAGAACATGTATTTGTAACTTTAAGATATAGAAGTAAAACATTTGGATGTACAGTAAAATGTATATGTACATGAATGTAGTTAAAACAGAGTTTAAATTAATAACCTGATTATTTATATGAACTCCTACCCCTTCTGCTATTTTTTCTGTGAACTAGAACAGTGAATACTGAGAGGATTAGGTCTAAGGTCAGCACACACACGAGTGAGAGACAAACTCAAGCTTTTTTTCATGCTGGGTAAAATGGTTATACCACTAATGGCTTAGAAGCTTTTAATTATTCTTTTTTGGAAATAAGCTCTTTACAAAAGGTACAGTTTGCATGTGTGTGTGCGTGTGTAGCAGATTTACTCTGTAATGCTCCAGAGTGCAACCATCTGAGACCCATCACCCCAAGACACTGCAGACATGACATTTTAAGGAGTTTAAATTCAGAAACACCTTAAAGAGAACAGACACTAGAGGGAAAAGATGATGCAAATCACATTGGTGAGCTAACTGAGGTTACAGTCTTTGTATGTCCTGAAAGTCTAAGACACTCTGGGGGTGTCTAACAATGCAATAAGCAGGCAGAAAACATGACATCTCGGTTGCATTCAGTGAGTTATACTTTCACCAAATTACAGGGCTGCTTCGCCTGTGAGGCTATACTGCCATTGTTATGAATAAAAGATCGTTCACTGACAATTCCCAGTGCCCGCAATTTAACCAGACGGGAGCATTTGTTTTTAGTTAGTTAGTTAATATTCAAATGTATACAATGATACATGTATATATCTACCATTAAGTTTGGTAGTCATGAGTAGGCTGTAGTCTGCATATGTTTTGTATGGCAGCTCAAACATGGCAAAGCCTGTTATCACTTTGACTGGATTTAGCTTTTTGTTGTTCATAGTTTATGGCAAATCAACAACAGACCTCATGATGGAAACAGATCATCATTTTAGCGTGCCTATGTTAGTTTTAATTGTTAAATCTGATACAGGTTACAATAATCTACAGTGCATCTGAATTCGGTACAGGTAGAAAAGTGAGCAGATGTGGTCATTAGGGTTTGGCTCATTATGCATCTGTTCTGTGTGGCCGGTTTGGCAAAATGAGTTGTTCCACCTGACTAGTTAGTGCTGGTTGTTGGTTTGATCCAAGTCCACTGTTTTTTAGCCCATATTTGGTTCAACAGTATAGCCCAAATAATCACACTTATTGTTACATATAAAATATGTGTAGCAGTTTTCTGTTTTCTTTGGTTTTTGGCTATGTGCCGCTGATTTACTGTTTTATTGTCTGAAACCTAATGATATATGGAACAGCATGGTGATACACTTGCTATCCATTTTCAAATACCACAGCTGTTATCCATTCCCTGCTTGAGACAAGTGATTTTGTATTGTACAATATGTATCCAGTTATCTATTTTCCATTATCTGTCTGATGGGTTCAAAAAAACACCAAAAAAACAAACAAGGAAAACATCAACCTTGAACTTTCTTGTTCTGCCAGCACCTTTGATGAATGTGCAACCTTTTGAAATAACCATGGATATTTGAGACACATGAGAGGTGGTCAAAAGAAACTCATTGCTTATTTATTGTATACTTTACACAGTACATTATTCATAGTATTCGGTTATTGCAGGCATTTTCCAGATATATGAGGTACTTTAGTAGTGCATGGGCTGTAGCTGTGATATGATTTCCAACACTAGCTCGTTGATCACACAACAGACTCTTTGTTCACCAGTGACAGTGTAGTGGTGCAATGCATGAACTATGAATGTTTATGTCCTCTATATTACGTTCGACTGCATATGTGTTTTTGTTAGAAAAATAAAGATCTGGTGCTCATGCAAAATGGTGATAAATCACAATAAAACAATTACCATGGCAACTGCACTGAAAAATTGTTTTGCATTTGCAGATTAGATGTGTTTAGATAACAATAATGATAATAACTCATTGTACATTTTTAAAAAGTGAACAATGTACCATATGGCTAGGTCACCATTTGAGTCACCAGTCCTCATTTATTTACATTTCCAAACTTGAATTTCAAAGTTCACATATTGAGTTTTCAACGAAATAGTTTCTAAAATGCGACTAAAATCATAATCTTTTTATTTGTTATTATAAATAATCATATTAACCATATTTTCTCAGCAAAGAAGTCCACATTGAAAAACTCATATTCCATTTGTCTGGTGGATCTGTGACAGCCACATTAAGCCAAATGTCCTGCTGCAGACTGACTGCATTCAGAAAAAATATATCCTATGAGAATCCCCATAACTTCACCCCTTTAGACATTTCAATAATAAATTATCCCTCCTTCCTGAACCTCTCCTCTGGGTCAAAGGCTGATGTATGGGAGCCCAGAGGGGACGCAAGCATTAACTGGGCTTGAGTCTGCACAAATGGGAAGTGAGTGATGGCAAAGAATGTTGACATGCTTTGACATCTCAGACAGAGAGAAAGCAAGGCATTGGCATTTCAGCCATTGTGAAATGCAGACAGAGTCAGTTCATATTGAAACAAAAGAGTGTCTTCAGGACTAGAACAAAGAAGAAAACACTCACCATGAAATAATTTCTTGCTAAACTTTGGGCAGGCAGTGAAATGTTACTGTAATCACTATTCACCCCTCCTTGCTATTGAATTCCTGTTACACTGTGCCTGCTTTGCATAGTGAATGCCAATTAATCCAACTTGGCTGCTTCCTCTTTGAGTGCTAATGCAATTAATGGGATTGTGGCTAAAGCTAGTTGGATGTGGGGGACCATACTCTTGCTAGGGAATAAAAGCAGTGATGGAAGGACAGGTTTACACTTGAAAAAATGAAAGAAAATCCCTTTGAAGGCCACCACCCAAATAGAAAGGTAGGAAAAAGGGCAACAGGCATTTTTCTGAAGAATTTTGCACCTTTTTTACAATCTAGTTTCACAGCAGAGATCTTGCTTCCAGCTTTTAATGTTAAAAGCTGTGAATTGTTCCATGATTAATGCCTCTCTGTCGCCAATCTTTTTTTGTCAAAAACAAATTAGCTGCCAGCTCACTTTTAGATTAATACACAAAACTGTACAGGAACTATTTTTGCCCTGTTACATGATATTGTGATACATGCTATTATAAAACACTGAGCTCAATGATCTGTACCAAGCCTTCATTTTAAAATATATATCTAAACAACACATAATTCAACATTTGCATTAAACAGATAAACTGGAACTGAACCACACCCTGATTACGTGTGGTCAGTTCGACTAGAAAACACGGTCCTCAGTAAACTTCATCCCACAGAGGCCATTGCCTTCAGAACTGCAAAGCGGCTCAAAGTGTTTCACAAATGCAGAGACAAAAGGCAAGCAAGAGTGAGCAATTTAGTGCTAGCTGCTTTGTGAAGGGCCTTGCAGCCCACACAACACCATTCAGGGGACTAAAACACAGGCCAGGATTACGCTTATCAAGCATCAACTGTTTGGTCACAGACAAAAGCTTATTGCTGTGGGACAACTTTAATGGCCTGCGGCTGAGTGCAAAGAGCGCCTCTTATAACAGCAAAAGAGGGTGAGTTGAGGGTGAGAAAGGGAGGGGGCCTTAGCAGCACAATCACTACTTTCGATAATGACGAGAGCAAATGAAGGGATGGGCGGTTAGGGTTTGTTGAGTGGTATTATCTCTTTGGACCATAATGAAAAGGAAGCAGCACATGAACCACAGAGCAAGAGACTGAACAATGGCAATCCCTCATCGTCCAGAGGTCCATGTGATTTGCAGAAGCTAATAATAGTATGGATGAAAAGTCTGCTGAAGGCATGGTGTAAAGTACTGAGAAAATGGTGTCATGGAATTTCAATCCGTCAGTAACACTGTCAGAAAAAGCAGATGGAGGTGTTACAGTTGGTTTAGCATAGACCCATAAAATAAGGTCTACACTTTCATGACCTTGGAGAACAGGTGTGACCACACTGCCTTGCTGTCACTTGCATGGGCTAAATCCCTAAATCTGACAAGTGCCATTTACCACATTAACACACAATACAAATCACATTCTTCTTTGAGTTTTTGTTCTTGGTCCTTACTTACACACTAAAGTGTAAACATGACTATTCACTATTTTACACAGGGTTACTAAACTATTCCTTGGTAGGGACCATAGACTGTATATAAGAAATGGACGTAGTGATGGTGACATCACCTGTTGGTTTGTGGACTGCCGTTTTGAAGCCTCGAGTTTGGCCGATAGGGCGTTGCCATGTCGACTTTTTGCAACCAGGAAGCGCCCGGAAGTGACGATACAGCGGTGCTCTTGGCCGTGTGCGGAGCTAGCTAGCTAGCTTAGCTAGGTGCAACTGTAACTCACATTAACTGTCATTTTAACAGGGCTGATAACTTTGTCGACCAAACAACAGTCTTAAAACTAAATGTACTCACCAGAGAAAGTGAACCTGCCCTATGCTGAATGTCACCTCCCTCTCTCTCTCTCTCTCTCTCTCTCTCTCTCTCTCATCTTTACTTCTTCTATGTCACTGTTTAAAGGCAAAAATTCCAAAAAACAAACATCTTTAAAAAAAAAAAAGAAAATGCAGTTATGTATATATATTTTAGATTTGGTGTGGGTAATCTAAGTAAACTCTTGGCTGGTTTATGTTTCTTGCCCCACCAGTCGTTATTGTAGAAATATCGCTGGGTTCAGAGATCTAAGGAATTACTTTGGCGTATACAATATTATCACAACTGTTAGAAATGATGGCCAAAGCTACAAAAATTCAAGCCATGTTGTAAATCCTCTAATGAAGGTAAGACACTGGCCATGTCAAATACTCTTATCCGTCATTTTTTGCCTGAGCTGCTCTATTTGAAATCCCTTCCAGCTATCAAATGTCCGCTGCCTTTTTTTTCTTTTTTGGAATGAAAGAGGGAACCATATTTCTAGTTCCACCGAATCACTTATATCCCATTCCAAATGACACAACTTCATCTGCTATTCTCTGCCTACAGTACTTTAGCTCATTTCATGTAATACTTTTATCCCGACGTCAACCTTACATAGAGCTCACCTACATATTCCAAGAACTACTGATACACGCTCCCAAATCCATCAGATATAGTCTCTTTCCCTGCAAATCCATTTGAGAACTACATTCACATGTAAATCCTTTTTACTTCCCTGTTATTCTTATTTCTACAATCCTCATTTCTCTATCTCTGTTTCTCTGTCAGTGTCTCTTCCCATGCCACATTCTTTCTCTCTTTTTAACACACTCTCCCTGGCCTCCTCATCATGTCCTTTTCATGCTAAAATGTATGCCCTCAGACCTACATTTACACAAGGACAATATGTAAACAAGTATAATTGATTTGGCATCACTCAATGCAATATGTTTTTTTACCGACTTCTCTCCTCCTCCTCTCTCTCTTTAATGCTGCTTGTCTTATTAAAATCCATACAAAACATTATATTATGACTCTGGGACTTCAAGCTCATCTCCTCTCAGATCTACAGTAAAAGGGTCAATTATAGGATGCAAAGTGCTGAGAAAAATTAAACCCACCATTAGCTGCTTTGCGCCATCTGCGTTATTGCCGGGTGCACACGCAGAGTAATGTCATAAATTTCAGCCTGATTTTTCCTAGGAGGGTACGCATTGCTGAGTTTGCTGCTGTCGTAGTAAAGCATAATTATTGTCAAGGAGGTGTGTCACAGTTAATCTAATTCACTGACAAGATGACAGACTGCTTGGGGACATTGTGTGATCACAAGATAGCTGTTGGGATAATAAGATGTGTTTGTGTTTTTATTCTATGGGCCCAGCTTTTGAAATGACATGCAACGGACCAACGCTTTCTCTGCCATCTTGAAAACCAGGCCATTACTTTGTCTATTGATATTCCATGAGAATATCACATTCTAAGGCTTCTCCACTCTTGCATCCCACTTCTTTGCACTGATGTGGCAATCTTTACTTGCACAACAACGGGGAAAAAAACAACACAACATAGCACAACACAAGCCAACACAACAGTTCCCACAAAAAAGCAGTCAAAGGGAAGGAGGTCAATCAGCTATTCCGCATTTGCGTTTGTTCTCAACGCGGCAGAAATTCTTGTGCAGTCTGTGGCGGCTGAATACTAAAAAGAGAGCAAGCATGTGAAGTGTAGAAGGCACAAAGGTCTCAATCACCTCCCCAGAGACACCAGGTGCTTCAACGAACAAGGGAAGAAACGGAGACTTGGGCTTTATTCATTGATACCGCCCACTGAAGTAAAGAGTTTCAAATGGGTAGAATTACAGGATCAATAGTGTGATTAGCAGAGGCCTTGTAGCTATAGCGTGTTGTTGGCAATCCATTGCATCAAACTAAACCCAGGGGACGGGAAGGTTGTGTGTGTGTGTGTGTGTGTGTGTGTGTGTGTGTGTGTGTGTGTGTGTGTGTGTGTGTGTGTGTGTGTGGGGTGGGGGTGCTCCTTCCAAGCATGAAGGCCCAAGGAGGAGGAGGACTGCGTGAGACAGAGGCTGGAACAAGTCTAACCAGGTCCAGATGTAGTAAGCCTCTAAAATAGATTACAGATTGTTGACAATAGCAAATCAGGAGAAATGCTAATACAATTTTTTTCTATTATAGGTTAACAGCACCGGTGGAGCCTGAGACATGCAGTGTGCTATTACAGTCAAATGAAAAATATCAATGAAGAAGGCAGACAGGCAGAAATTGAAAATGGTGACCTATTTGAATATTGAATATGTATTTGGTGTCTTAGGACATGTCAGTTTTGTTCTACTTTTCAGTTTGAAAAGCAAATGCAAAAAGTAATTATCCAAATAAACCACATTAAGATGCACCCCTCATACAATATTCAGTACATCAACAGCTTGTAGAGCATCACTTACGTACCATAACTGCACAGACAACCAAGACAAATAGCATTAGTCAATGGAGTTCAGGATGTAGTTTGCTGAGAAAATTGTCCATTAGTGTCTAATATGCCGTACAATAAATAACTAAAACCGAAAAATACAACATGTTTCAAGTTTCAGGACTAACCTAGGCTCCTTTGAACTGTTACTATCCATCTGTGTATTTTTCTTGTTGCTGGAGATGTTGTCTGTACTTAGCCATTGAGAAATGTAACATGATGTGTTGCACTTGCCCTGTTTGACAGTGCCAGAAAAGTCCTTGAAAACGCAGCCAGCACACGGGAAGCAATGTAATTCAAGTCATTTTAGAATTTTCATGAACGTCCATAATTCATAAGAAATCTAAACGTTGTGGCCCATTCATTTCAATGAAAGCTAGTCAGTGCATACACTGTAAAACCTTCTCTCACGTCCAACTTGGGTATAGATATCTGATATGTGGATATGCTCCCCTTATTTGTAGGATGTTGTTTGCCTGCTATGTACAGAGATATCCAGACAAATAATCTGTTCCTTTTTAAAATACTTAAAGCTGTAACGTCACTGTTCTATGGCAGGCAGGTGGTCACAGTCAGACAGCAGCCTGCTACACAACACAAGAGCCACAGACTTTAAAAACAACCACCCACGTTAGCTTTCAAGCTAATGCCTTCTTCTAACTTACAAACAAGGACAAATGTCGTTTCAAGCACTTTGGCTTGGTGCTGAATGAGCAACCAAGCAAACATCCACCACTAAGTTTGCAGGCTAAATAGCTCATTAGTTACAGCTATAGGACCAAACCAGTGTCTAAGCTGTCAGTTGTCAGTAGAGGCCTCAACTGAACTGATTGTCCAATAGTCAAACAGCTTCAGAGACAAAGGAGTGAAGCCAGTGATGTATTATAGTTTATAAGGTTATGTATAGTTTATATATATAGTTTTAGGATTTTATAAATGAGAGATGATGTTGTGGATGGCTGGGTCAGCAAAACATCTGACTTCACACGGGCACCACGTGTGTATTATTGTAACCATGCTGACAAAGGTCCCCTAACCTTAACAAAGTAGTCATTCTAAAGCATAATTTATACCTCTGCATCGAATCAACGGTGTAGGTGATGGCGTAGGCTACGGGGCTACGCAGAGGCTACGCCATCGCCTGATGTGCACCTCCTCAAAAATGTAACTACATGCCTAGTCGACACGGACCGTAAGCACTGTGATTGGTCAGCTGGGTAGCCTCACAATGCCTCCGAGCCAACCGGAAGTACTCCACACTTTGAAGTAACTTTTACTAGCGGCCAAAACGGCAGCTGTAACACAGTGAATCAATATATTTGACCGTCGCAACCCAAGCGAAATGACTCGTTTTGCTATCAGAATGTGATCCATTTGGTCGATAACATTTGAAAAGGCTACATCAGCCGCACGTTTACAAATTTACCCCCATTTACATTAGCGGAGGGCTAAACCGAAAGTTAGCCTGCTAAATCGCAGAATGACGGACACACCTAAGCAGAGGTATAAATCGGCCTTTACCCAACACACAATGTTTTCCATAAACCTAAACAAGTTGGTTTTGGTGCTTAAACCTAATCATAGCGTTGTCACAGATTTATTTTTCAATAGTGATTTGTAATGGTTTTGGAAGGCATTCTAGCGGACATGGACAACTTACATATTGTGTTATTTAATTTTCAGGACTTGTTGCCGCCTTTGAGTGTGGCCGTTTGACTATTGTTATTACCACCTTATTTGTGGTTGAACAACACATCGTATGAACTAATTCTTTCATATAGCATCAACCCACAGTCTTCATTTCCACAGCTAACATAACACTATCTTCCAATGGTCTCTCCATTCCCCTACCTGGGAGGGGAAGGAATGACCACAAGTGATGTTATTCAGAGTTTAAAATAAACAAAGAAGACATAAAACAAAGAATGTTCAGTGTTGCTAAATATGTCACTTCCTGCCACATCAAAAGAGACAACCAGTAGGACAGTGATATGTAGACAGATAGACATTTATTTAAATATACTTGTACTTACCCCGTCTTCTTTTTTTTTTATTCTGTTATCTCTTTATCTTATTATTTTATCAGTAGACATTTGTATTGTTTGCGTTTGTCTTGCATTGTTTAAATCAATGAAATTTAACTAACACAAACTGTTTTACTTATATTATGTATTATATTTTATTATATGCACACATGTCAAACATTTCCTAAATGTGTGTCACACAAAATGTTCTTGATTATTCTTCAGCCATTTTCCTCTGCGATGGAAGTGTATGTCAAAACATCTATGTTCAAGTCACTATTTGACCTACACTTATAACTATGGCCACTGCATAGAAACGACCAATAAACCCAGAGTTGTTGCTGTGGTCAGAGGTGTACTGGGACTGAAATTCTACCCAGGACTTTGAGACCGAAAGGCCTTTTATGTGAGCACCCTTTGGGGGCATGCGGAAATATTTTTGGCAGTTATTTTAATACATATTAGGGTTTTTGTTGTATAGTCAATCAGATTACGCTGAAGACCTTCAATAAACTTCAGGATGACACTTGGCTCTTCAGTTTGTATAACCACTGCATTGAACAAGATCAGGTCAGGCAAGCCTGTATTAGTCAGAGTGCTAAAATACTTATATATCAATATACTCAATAAACTAAATACACTCAAAATCAACAATGCATTCCCATAAAATACAGCAGTGTGTATGTGTGTGCATAAAGATCTAATCCCTCATCCTCTGCTCTGAGTAGGCCACTCCCTGGCTTGTCTTTCCCTGTGCTGGGCCCCACTCTGCTTTTACTGATTGTACAGCCACATATGCATGAGAAGAACATCAGTAATAAATATGACTAACAATAATCCATTTTCTAATTCTATATGATTGCTTACCAAGCCCTGCACACTGCCCCTGTACCTGTCACTGTTGTTTCTGGTTCCATTGACCTAATCATCCTCCTCCTGCTGCTCCTCCTGTTCCATCTCTTCCATCTCTCCCTCCTCATCAACATGACTGGGGTCATCATTACCCTGTCTCTCTCCATCACCTCCACTGACCTTAACAGCTATACATACAAATATAGAGAAACATACAGGATGTTGTCTTTGAGTGAGAACACATTGCAAACTGTTGTTTGTAATATAGGCTAAATAAATATATAGACTAATGTAAATGTCTTTACATAAATGCATATATGAATAATTTCAGTATATAATAAATGCATTAGCATCCTAATTGTGCACCTGTCTCTGCCTGTGCAGGGTCTTGCCCCACCTGCTACAACAACCTTTCTGCCAAGTCATTGGTTAATTTGGCGCACTTTAGCTGCTTGTGCCAAAAAACTTCTTCTTAATTGTTAGTTCTCTGACACCAACATTTCTTTTCCTCTTTCTCTCTTTTCGCTACATTTACCGTCTCTGTTGGATTATCACACAACCCAGCACTGAGTTCACCTCCAGATTGAACTGGCCCCAGATGGAAAGTCAACTCCTTTGATCCGTTTAGCCAATCAGATTTCAGCAAAAACAAGGATCAGTCCAAGTTGGGAGGGGCCGCTCGTACCCCACTCCATATTGAAAGTATTGGTTTGGCCCAGTCTGATAGACACACAGGCAGCATTCGCTGTAGCGCGGTTGTGGATCATAAAGTAAAACATTAGAAACTGCTATGAAAACTACTGACACCCGGCCGGTTCGGCCTGAAATGGACTGGCCGTTTGGCAACATTCTTGCACGCCCCACTGGCCAGTCCGCCCCTGGCTGTGGTCTTGTTTCACACAGCCATTTGACAACAAGTCAGCCATTTTTGCTGTAGATCTACCACTACAAGGGGAGCTAGTGTATGGATTCACAGCAACTCAAATATTGTCTTTTTGGCACAACTTCATATACATTCAGGTTATTATGTGTATAGTTCTTTTGTCACATAGCCAGTGCCGGTATATACCGTATGTTCCCAATGTCGATAGTGTAATTTCTGACATTAGCAGCAATTTAAACATTGAACTCATCCCATCACCTTTTACACATATAACACCTACCTATTTTGTTCCTGCAAAATACTGTAACTGTACTCAATAGATTTAGATTTTTTAGAATTATTAAATCACAAAGTAAAATTGTTTTTTATGCTTGTTTTACTTTTAAACAAGTGAAAAACCATGCTTTATTTATGTATTTTATTTTTATATTCCATGCCTCAACGGTTAGCCATTCGAAGGAACTAAAAAATGTCCAATAACATGTGCTTTTATATGCAAATGGTATAGATACACATAAAGTGCAATGAGATTATAATTTTACATAAAACATACAAAATAAGGCAAAATCTACATTGGCAAAACATATCCTTTGGGGGCATAATGCCCACTGGAGTGGTGTGATGAACAAGAAAAATATCATTAAAATCTGGATAAAAGTATTACTAACATTTATGTAGTTGAAAATGTGTTTTTAACTGTCTGGTTTTCTGACAATAAAAAGGATTTAACAGTTTTTCCTGAGGTAGTTTGTGCATCTCATCCTCCGTCTGCTATTTTGAGATGAGAGATACATGGTACTCTTTAATTTAAATGGTTAAAAATAGCTTACAAATACCTGTCCACTGTAGTGGACATCATGCATGAAAGGTACTAACTGTTGTCAATACATCCTTTCCATTGTAACACTATTTGAGTAGAAGTACGAGACCTCATTGATCTTTATTTTAAATAAAGTATCAGTTTAATTAGTGTTTCATTCTGATCCTAATCCTAAAAGTATCAGTCTAAATGAGCCATAGGCAATTCCAACATTTATCAAATTCCCAAAAAATTAAAAGAATTTGGCACATATCTTTTTGAGCTAAGCACAAAATGAATTTGGCCTTCTAACCTTCAGTAATGGGCTGCAAAGTGAGTGGTCCAGGTGGTTTTTGTTTTTTGGCTCCCAAACCATGCCTAAATGTGACTGCCAAAGAAAAAACCCTAACAAACGGCTCACTAAAACACAAGTTCATGACATCACATTAAAAAAAAAAAAATCACCCTTGGGTCCAAGCACAGAGCGGTTTTCCCTCTCAGCAAATCTGGGCCACTGTGGGCCAGCACATATTTTGGGAGGTGAAGCAGGGATCCTAACCTCCACTTAAAGTGGTACACAATTCAGTCAAGTCTTTATGCATTTAAGGCTGCTGGCTCTGACGTACTGGCTGAATTTCATTACAGTGTGCTATTACACGAGCAAGCTGCTGGGCTGGCCCTGGGATGAGAAGGCCAATCAATACAGTCAGTATCTGCCCCCTCTAATCTCTGTCGCCTGTGTCAGCCCTGCTATCTGTAATAGATCTTAAGGATTAGGGGGGCCTTCTTAAGACACTTCTTTTTGCTGAGAACTGGCCAGCAAACAGGACACATTGGGGCCAGGCCCAGTCATGCCGATCCAGCGGGAGCCGCACAGGGACTACCAGTGGGATGGTTTGAGCAACACACTTACAAAAGAGAGGTGAAGCAGTGGCATGGCAAAAAACGAAGATAGGGGTGGGAGAAATAGAAATAAGGGTATGTCACAGAGGAGCTGGGTGAAGAGGACAACAGAGCAGCTATGACATCAAGAGACTGACAGGGGCAAAGAAGAAAGAAAAGGACACTGGAGTGGGAAAGATGGTGGGTAAACAGAGAGCAAGACGAAGAAGGTAAGGGAGCAAGGGATGAAAAAAGACAGATTGAGAGAGAGAGCGATGAGCAGAGAGGAGGATAAGCACCAGGCCAGGAAAGGCGAGAGCCCATGTAATTTCTCTAATCCTCCTGGCATTTATACTTCCACCAGACAGATAATGAAAATGAAAAATAAAATGGAAAACTTCCCTTCTCGGACTGGGCACAGGATTTTTTTTTCTTAATCTGTTGCACTGCTCAACTTTCTTTTCCTCAATGCCTCAGTGGGTGTGTGCTGAGTCAGTAGAATTGTCTATGTGTTACTGCTTCATGTCATAAGTAGATGACTCACATAGTAGTAGTGACTCACTAGGGCCACTACGGATGGATGGATGGATGGATGGATGGATGGATGGATGGATGGATGGATGGATGGATGGATGGATGGATGGATGGATGGAT